>JAQQSU010000179.1:0-18138 GCA_028627135.1 Pseudochirops cupreus | reverse complement strand
CACAATTAGGATAACCCAAGATATAGCAGCTTCTACCTTAAGGGATTGAAGGGCCTGGAATATGATAATCTAGAGATCAAGGGAGCTAGCATTAAAACCAAGAATCACCTATCCAGCAAAATTGAGTATAATGCTCCAGGGGAAAATATGGTCATTCAGGGAGGTGGAGGACTTTCAAACATTCTTGCTGAAAAACCAGAATTGTAAATGGAATACAAATGTATATATACATATATATATACACATATGTCTATATAGGAGGGTTTATATATGTGTATGAATACATATCTGAGTATGTGTATAGATGTGTACATAGAGGGCATAGAATCAATTGAATAGGAAGGGATGATACTTTAAAAGGTGAAATTCTGAGGTGGGTGAGGATTAGAATGAGAGGAGACAGGGAGAGACAGAATGCAATTAATTACCTCACATAGAAGAAGCAAGGAATAATTGTTACAATGGAGGGGAAGAACAGGAAGGCAAAAGGGAAAGGGTTGACCTGACTCTCATTGAATTTGGCTTAGGGAAGGAATGACATAAACCATAAACTGAGTATCTTGCCACACAGGAGAGTAGGGGAGATGGGGATGAGAGGTGCAATGACAGAAGGGAGGGCAAGGTGGGGGGAGGGTTGCTGGAAGCACACACTTCTGTAAAGGGACAGGAACAGGGTAGAGAATAGAACAAGGGGAGGAAGGATAGGAAGGAGGGACACATAATCAGTCTCTCACAATATGTCCACCATGGAGATGTTCTGCATAATTACACATGTACAGCCTGTATTGAATTGCTTGAACTTCCAGTGGGGAGGGGGGGGGGAAGTGGGGGAGACAGGAAAAGAGAGGAAGGGAAAGAATTTAGAATTTAAAGTTATACAATCAAATGTTTAAAATATATGTGTATTTATTATTATTATTATTATTATTATTATTATTATTATTGTTATTAACTACATGCAACTGGGAATTAAGATATACTGGCACTGGGATAGGGAGATCTATCCTGCCCTACTGGAAAGTCAGAGGGGCAATGGGGGAGGACATAGGAGAGGACAGATTGAGGGAGAGATTATACAGTAGGATGGCTGTTTTGAGGTGGTGGGTAGGGAAAAGATGGGGAGAAATTTTGTAACTCAAAATCTCGTGGAAATGAATGATGCAAACAAGAAAATAAATAAATTTATTTATTTAAAAAAAAGTTTACAATCTCTAAATTAAGAACTCCTGACCTAGAGCCACTATATTGCACCTTCACTTCAAAAACAATGTGATTCAAGAAGAAAATATGGTACAGTGGAAAGAATGCTAAAATTGCCAAATGAATTTGGAATCCTGGGATATGTGTTCAAATTCTTTTTTTTTCAAAGTAAAGCTAAGTTTATTAAAGAATCCACATAATGAATAGACTCTTCAGGAGCCCAAGTATAAGTGAAGTTTGTATTGACAAGCAGGCCAGAATACTCTGACACAGGGCAAGTCTGTGCTAGATTGAATTCTCAGTCATGTGTTCAAATTCTTGTACTAGCACTCACCACAAGTAAATTTGGACAAGTTGCTTTACAGTTGGTCCTCAGTTTCCAAATCTCTTAAGGAAGAAGGTTGACCCTATATGACTTCTGAGATCCTTCCCAGTTTGAGTTCAAAGAAACACGGATTAGTAACACCTTTTAGGTAGGATTGATTTACCTAAGTACAGTAACAATATAGTTGTAGCTGAGGGAATAAGATACTGGAAATATATTTCCCAATCTTAACTAAATAAAAATTATCTTCAGACTTCAAAGAAAGCTTGTGATAGGCTTGGCTTGGATGCTCTAGAATTGAGGTGGAGAATACCAGAAGTGCCTTGAAGGATTCAGGAGCAGCTAACCATCCCCAGTCCTCTGAGTCTCACTTTGAACCTCTTCAGAAGCCTATATATCCCCAAATTCTTCACAGATCTAGGGGCCCTTCTGTGAATTCTTTGGTTGACTGGAGGAATCTAGAAGTGATTCTTTATTTTGTTTGACTGGATGGTATATCTCTAAGTCCCATGGAGTGTTTGAAAGGGATTTAGTCTTATTACGTATTTGTATCAATTCTAATTGATATCTTATTCTTATGTATTTGTATGTATTTTGAATGAATGAATTAAAAAAAAAACATTCATGAGATATTTGCTATGTGCAGGGCACTATGCAAAGGGCTGAGGATACAAATAAAAAAAAGTAAGACAGTCCCATTTCTCAAGGAGCTCGTATTCTGAGCAAAAACATGCAATAAAAGGTTCCAGATAAAGTCAGATGGAAATGGTCCGGGTAAGAAATCAAGTCTTTGTTAAGCATGACTATGTATCAGGTGCTATGCTAGACACTTTGCAAATGTCATCTTATTTGATCCTTGCAACAACCCTAGTATATACGTGCTATGTTGAGCCCCATTTTACAGTTGAGGAAACTGAGGCAGACAGAGATTAAGTATTTTGGCTAGGATCATTAAGCTATTGTGTGTCTGATGTAGGATTTGGATTCAGGTCTTCCTGAAACCTGGCCCAATGTTTTATCTACTGTGACACCCGCCTACTTTGTTCAGCTAGGAACTTAGGGTTCATGAGATGTTTTCTCCTTTTAAGCTCTCCTGCATGGGTGTATTATCTTCTTGCACACTTTAATTATGTGATAAGAGCAACATCTATTTCATATAGGCTTGGCTTATCCTTTAAGGGATGGAGGAGGCTATGTTCCATTCCTGATACCTCAGGCACAAAAGACTTAGCCAAGAGAGAGGTTTTTCATTTTTGTTTCCTGTTTTGTTTTATTTTGTTTTTATCTAAGCTTTATCTACTTTTGTGCCTCCTTCCAAATCTAGCTGACTGCTGTGTTGATTCTGAATGGCAATCTGAAGAGCATTTTATTTTAAATTCTTCAAATCTACCACAAATAAAGTTTTATGACTCACAATGATTTATAGCATTTTGAACCAAAATTAATTGTTGGGCTAATCTAATTTAGGCCTGACTTATAAAAATATTAAAATAGTCAATTCTTCCTACTTCTTATTCATTTCTTACCTGGTATATTCCTTCCCAACCCCTTTTTCTTACTGCTTTTCAAATCTATAATGTAGAAAAATACTGTCCCCATTTGTTTGATTATATTCCCTCTACAATATAATAGGATTATGATAGGATGCTTGTATCTTCTCTACCTATTTGAAGGTAATTTTATCATCATTTAATTTTTTCTAATTATTAGAATGTATTTATGTTTGTAGGTTTCCTTGTCTTGATTTTTTGCATTTTGGATTGGAACTTGTGCCTTTTTTTTTTAATTTGATTTATTTAATTTTAGTTTTCAACATTCATATCTATAAGATTTTGAGTTCTAAATTTTCTCCCCCTCCCTCCACTACACATTTCCTCAAGATGGCAGGAACTTGTGTCTTTAAGTCTGAATCTGTTATCTCCCATACTCTTGAAAGGTCTGAATAAGCCCCTACTTGTTCTTGGATGTAGTGACTAATACTATGCCCTATCCTTTGTAGGAATTCCTGGATTTTGACTCAGTCCTTTTGTGACCTGCCTTGGATTTTGACCTCTGACCCTTCTCTGTCATCCTCCTCTTCTTGAATAATCTTGAAGTGCATCCTTTGCTAAACAGGTCCAACCAGAGGCTGCTGATTGTTCTGGTGCCAAGTCTCCTTCAAGAGGCAAAGGGTTTTAATTGAAAGGTACTTCTGTGACTTCTTTTCTGGCTGTCTCAGATGTGATTATTTTTTATCAGCCAGAAACAAGTAATTTCTGATAGGCATCACTAATATACAGAAAGTATACTATTTACAATGACTCTGAAACAGAATTTGGGTACCTTAGTTTCTAAGCAGCATGAATTTCTCAAATGTGGAGTAATTGTTTGATGTAAAGTCTGAAACTCAGTATGAAATCATTAATCTCAGTCTGAGATCGTTAAAATACAACAAGATACATTCCAGGCAATTTTTTTTCTTTTTGTTTTAGGTCTGTATTTAAAAAAAATTAGGCAAATACAGCCAAAATTTGGCATTGTAGAGGCCAAGACAAGTAGGAATAATACTAGCAAAGGATTTTTACCAAAATCTTAACCAAGAGCCAATTGTTTCTTATTTTTGTTGCCATTTCATTCCAGGAAATTCAACCAATGACAATTCATTTGGGAAATTATAAATCCTGGGAATTTATCCAATTGTCCAAGCATTAACAGTAATTGAAAAAAGTGACCTGGCCCACAAAAACTTATCCACAAATCCTATCAACATAGTAGACATTTACTATTTTTAAACTGAATTTACCTCTTAGAGGTTTAGGATCCTGAGCCAAAATTCTCATTGTTTACATAATCAAGGTTTGTAATATTTTAGTGCAACTTCAGCAAAAGTAGTAGAAATGGAACAGCAGACCAACCAGTCTATTTAAAATGTCATTATATAAAGATAAATGCTACTTTTCTACTGACAAAACGCTACCTCCCATTCACAGAAAATTAGTTTTAAGACCTTCTAAGAATGAGAACAAAATACTCAACAGTACAATGATATATACATTGCACAGAATGTTTCTACTTATATTGCAGATACCAATTTGAAGAGGTTGGATTTATAACCACAAATATATTTTGGATGTGGACAAATAGGGCAGAGAGGGAAAGTACATTTGGATTTTGATTATCTCCATGGAACATAGGCATTAAAAACTCAGAATTAGTTAGCCTATTAATTGATTTAGATATTGGCAGCAAATGGACACTTTTCCCTATTAAATACATTTGTGGGATGAGGCAAATTTCCAAGTCATATCTAAAAGTGCCATTGACTAGGAAAATGGTTTATCTATGTATTGGTTAATGCCAACTATGACAGTGTCCTCTATTCTTCTTAAATTACAAACTGTTTTCTACTGTACTTATTTTTGGATGAACTTAGAAGTACTTTATTTGAATGGTTTAACATGATAGCATAAGTTATATGAAAAAAAAATTCCCACTAGACAAGCAATAACCCTATACATTTTTCAGCAGTGTGAGTGTGTCTGTTATTTGAGATTTGTTAAAAGCCAACAATTATTACAGCAAACTAGTAATTAGCAAATGTTAGTTGACTTTAATTTTATCATGCAAAGTGTTCTCAATACCAGGCTTAACTCATAATTTCTTATAGTGGTTTCTTACAAAAGTAAAGTGGTACACTGTGTAGTCACCTCTATTGGCAACTTCTGAGTCACACAGGATAAATATGTAATGATTAGAATTATATCCATGTGGCCCACAGGCAGAATAATTGCATTGACATTCACATTATTTCTAATTCAATTTGAGTCAAAAACATTCATTAATCATATGTGTTCAAGGTACTATGCCAGGCTCAGAAAGGATGAACAGTGTATAGATACAATTCCTAACCTCAGAGAACTCATACTTTAACAAAAAGGGGAAGGCATTTGGAATGACATGGGACAAAAAGAATTGGGAGGGTGGTACAGGATCTAGTTTAACAGGGGGCAGGCAAACAGATGGCAATACAGAGAAGAACAGAGCCTGGTCTACTCCAGTCCCCAAGGACATAGGGGCTGGGTCTAATTGCATGGCAAAATGAGAGATTGCAGTTAGGGCTAGTTGTATCTCATGACTGGCAGAGGACTTTGAGAAAAGGTTCAGGAAGATGGTCTGCCATGAGAAGGAAGTATTTCATCCCTGGGGATGGGAGTAAACCATGTTCTCCTACTTATTGGCATACTATTAGCAGAATGCCCTTTGTTATGAGTTAGTTTCAGGGCACTGAAAGGCAAAGAAAGTTCCACAAGGTCACAGAACCATTATGTGTCAGTCAGGACTTGAATTCTGATCTTCTTAGCTTCAAGGCCAGGGGCTATCTAGTATACCACACTGCCTTTCAGATAGATTGAATAAGAGGTGAAATTGACCCAGAAAAAAAAGTTTTAATAATGACAGGAACACAGAAACAGGTATAGATTCACTCAATAAAATTATGCAAATCAGTCACATAGGTAAAAGTTCCAATAAGCTGCTCAGAAATTAGCAACAGTATTTTATCAGCACCCCTCTTATGTCCCCAGGGTTCTAGATTTTGTTGTTGTCCAGCTGTTTTCAATCATGTCCAACTCTTCATGACCCCTTTTGGCATTTTCTTGGCAAAGATACTCGAGCTCATTTTACAGATGAGAACACTGAGGCAAACAGGATTAAGTGACTTACGCAGGGTCACAGATAGTGTCTAAGGCTTGATGTGAATTCAGGAAGATGAGACTTCTTGATTCTAAGCCCAGTGCTCTATCCACTCTACCACCTAGCTGTCCCAAAGGCTCTAGATGTAGCTCTACAACGGGTGTTTTTCCTAACCTCAATTTTTCCCTTTTTAGAGGGAGGAAAAATTTTAACTTTAGAATTTTCATTTCTTAGAGAATTATAATACAATAAAGTAAAATTCTACAGTAGTTTACTTTTTCCTCAAGTATATTTCTATAACCTTCTAGCTACTGGGCTGCTGGGTTTTAAGAGTTACTGTAAAGATGTCGGACTTGAGAATGACTAAACACTTTGCCTTGTCAGTTTAGTGATGGTTTTGAACTTGGCTTCCAAACTTTTAGGAAGGAGAAGATTGAAGAGATTCTAGACCATCCACTTTAGAAATGAAGGGTGGTAGGCAGAATTGAACATATTTAACTGATTCATGGGTGCCTGTTTCCCTACTCCCCCTCTCTCCTCTGGGCCTTTAGTGTGTTTGAGGAGATCGTGGATGAGACACCAAGAAGGAACGTAATCATTCAGAAGATCACAAGTCAGACAGTTTATTACTCACTGGCATTTAAGAATTCAGTTCTCTAGACTTACAGTCCCACATTCACACAAGCATTGGCTCAGATGTACTGAGGAATGTGTATGCCAATTAAGAGCCCAGATGTCTTGGTTGTTGTTGCTGGATAGATTCACAGGGAGAGTGAGAAGAAGCCTTAGCAGTAGTTAATCAGCAGATGGCCTAAATTGAGACTCCATACTGACCATAAAGGCATTGTAATTAGAAAAGTTTATTCACTTGTATACATGAGTTAGTTAAAGTTCACTAGGCTAATTTTAATCAGGAGGGCTTTGTATTCCTTACCTAGTCAAACCTGAAGAATAAAACAGTGGATACGTATGATTTTCCCTGTACACAGACAAGTTAAACAGTGTTCAGACATGCAATAACTTCTGTCATCTAGGTCCTAGCAATAAACTAATCCTCCAGTGGGATACTGTTGCAGGATTATGGTCATCAGAGCTGATAGGATAGAATAAGTCTTAAAAACAAGTGGAGTGGAGCCAACATTACAGAGTAAGAGCAGGGACTTGCTTGAGCTCTACCCCAAATCCCTCCAAATACCTGTAAAATGTTACTCTAAAGAAATTCTAGAGCTACAGAATGCACGACATGATAGTGAAGCAAACCTCCAGCCCAAGACAACCTAGAAGGTCAATGGGAAGGGTATATCACGTTGGGTTGGGAGTAGATCAAAGTCCAGTGTGGGCCATGCTGGCAAAGACAGGATAGGATGGAGAGAAATATAGTTAGTCTTTCACAATATGATTATAATGGAAGTGTTTTGCATAACTATACATGTATGGCTTATATCGAATTGCTTGCCTTCTCGATGAGGGTGGATGAGGAGGGAAGAAAGGAGAGAATTTCGAACTCAAAGTTTTAAAAACAAAAGTTAAAAATCATTTTTACATGCAACTGGGAAATAATATATACAGATAATGGGGTTTAGAAATCTATCGTGCCCTACAAGAAAGTAAAGAGTAAGGGGAAAAGGAAGATGTGTGGATAGAAGGGACGGCAGACTGGGGGTAGAGGTAATCAGAATACACATCATCTTGGGGTGGGGGGGAAGGGAGAGATGGGGAGAAAATTTGGAACTCAAAATCATGTGGAAATGAATGTTGAAAAACAAAAATAAATTAATTTAAAATTAAATTAATTTTTTAAAAAGACTTAAAATAAGAAAGCTGACTGGTGTGTTAGTGACATTTAATTTCCAGGAATCCCTAAGAGTTATGCTTTTTCTCACCTCCCATTAAAGAAGTTTTTCCAAAACCCCCAATTCCAAATTGACATAGAAGCTGCAGGTTGACATTGGCACTGCAACTACCTTTGCCCTAAGGGCCGCCATTTTAGTCCGAGGCAGTTTGACTGCAGTTTCTCATAGCTAGGGGCATGTAGAGAGTTTTCTCGGTTTCTACCCAGGTGTATAGCTCAGCTCTATACCTCATTTACATATGTTCGATTTAACTGGATAAGTCCAACTCAGCTTTGTTGTATTTAGATTTTTTTTCCTACATTTCATAATATGAGATGGTAATTTATAGATAGTAAGAAGGTAAAACAATAGTTTAAGCCTATTACTATTATCCTTCATTTCTTTTAGCTCTGGGATTCATTTCAGCTCTGGGATTAGTCAGATCCTGAGGTACCAGAAAGAAATGGCTCCAGAAAGAGACATGTTATCTCCAGAAAGAGAAGACGTATATGAAAAATGAAGAAGTTCATAGCCAACACCTAAGTCAATCTAAGATGCTCCAAGTTATATCAGTCCCATCTCACAGGGCCAGTGGAGTACTTTCAATGTCTGGTTTTCTACATGTCAAATATATCCACATTATATCATACAATTACATCATTACATCTTCCAATAAACAAGTTCCTTTTCACTCTTTGCTACTGGCCATTTCAAGTTAAGTTAACAAGTATTTAGTAAATGTCTACTACGTCCCAGGCACTGTACAACACACTAGGGATACAAAGAAAAGCAACGATAAAAATTAAGAAAAATAACAAGAAAAACCCATTCCTGCTCTCAAACCAACCACAGACTAATTAGAGAGAAAACATGTAAATAACCACACGAGTAAAATATATGCAGGATAAATTGGAAATAATCTAAGCACTAAGATTGCTCCTGGTAAATAAAGATCCCCAAACAATTGAGAATGCTTAGGGTGGGGATGAGAGCTATAGTTATATTTCATTTGGGGTTGCAACTTGAGCTCCTTTTCCTTTAGGAATATAATATTTCATTGATTTCTGTGTTTTCTAGTGGATATGGTATAGGTTTTCACTATTCAAATTTCCATTCCTTTGTTTTGAAGATCTTTCTTCTGGCTACCAGAATTTCTTGTCATTAAAATTGTTCAATTTAATCGCTTTATAACTTGATGTTCTAAGTTTAGGGGGTTTTTGCGCTGAATGAGATCTGTGCATTATTTATTTGGAGTTTTGTTTTCTGAATTCGGAAGTTCTGAACAGTTTTCCTAAGAGAAAATGTGGATGAAGTCAACAGGGCTTGCCTTTCTTGCACTAATCCCCTAAACCTAATGCAGAAGTGTATAAGGACTTCAATCAGAAGTATTCAGCAAAGAAAAACAAATATTTCTTAACTGTAAGAAATTTTAGCCACTTACTTTACACAGGCATACTATAGCTACTAAAAACTTTCTTAGGTTTCTTCAATCCCTTTGAATGTCTTATGTTTTGCTATCCCTCACCCTAACTGATTTCCTATGTAATGCTTCCCATATCATTCTTGGAAGGAGCTACTATATTGGTCTCCATATTCTTTTTTGGAATGGATTTAAACCACTGGGAACGTTATTCTTTTAGAATATCTAGATGAACAGACACAACTTGGTAGTTTCTGGTAAATGTTCAAGAAAGATAAGTACATATTTATTATAGTTATTCATTTGCAACTCAACATTATAGGACATGACTGCTTCAAAATCATGACATAATTATTGGCAAAGATAATATGCATCACTAGCAAGCCTTTTACATGTTATTCAAGTTCTCAAAGTCTTAAAGATAACAGATGTCTAAAATTCTCCTTTGAGAATAGTTTCAAGATTAAATATATATATAAAGACAACATGGTATGATGGATAGTGGACTGGCCTTGGAACCAAGGAGATACATACTAGCTGTATGACCGCATATGTCACTTGATACATATACCATGCAGTGCTCTAGTTAAATGATCAGTCAAAAAAATGACAATTTATTAAGTGCTTATTCTGTGTTGAGCACTGTGATATGCATTGAGAATATGAAATGATCTCTTACCTCAATAAGCGTATATATTAATGGTGGAGATAACAAATATATGTGAAAATGTATACAACATAAACACAATCATACAGACAAAGTTTAAATACTATGTGGAGGGAAAGATGGATGATGCACCAGATAGAGTGCTGAGCCTGGAGTCAAGAAGACCTGAGTTCAAATCTGGCCTCAGATACTTACTAGTCGTGTGGGCAAGTCACTTAAACCTGTTTGCCTCAGTTTCCTAATCTGCAAAATGAGCTGGAGAAAGAAATGGCAAACCACTCTAGTATCTTTGCCAAGAAAGACCCAAATGGGGTCATGAAGAATCAGGCATGACTGAAGCAAATGAATAATAACAGTATGTGCAGAGCACTGTGCTGCATACTAACAAGAGTAATGAGACATTTAGAGGGCACAAGGTCCCTGTCCTTATAGAGATTACAGTATAGGTTGGGGTTTTTTTGTCTTTATAAAAATTGCATTTTAAAAATATCAACTATGTGGAAGATAACAATGCTCACTGATGGAGATGTGAAAACAAAAACCAAATAATGTCTGTCCTCAAAGAGCATATATTTTACTGAGAATTTATGTACGTATGTAATGCTTGTATGAAGCAGCTTTCTGTTTTAATTTGTTTTTCCCTCCTGCATTCTCTGGATCATAGGCACCAGAGACAGAAATTCAAAATAATAGCCTTGGGGATAATACCATAAAGTCTATCATATACTATAAAGCTATCATATGCCAGGAATATTTTTTAATTTATTTATTTTTCTATTCTAAATGTACAGAAAGCCAAAGACAGACAGAAGCAGAGAGCAGCAGCAACGTTCCATACACACAGTAGAACCCACCAAAAAGGATTCTATAGGAAACTAAAAATATTAATTTTGCATCACAATTTTTGGTCGTGTATAATATTCTATACATTATTCTCAAAACTATCCTGATTATATGTACTTCCTTCTGAACTTACTTGTGTTTTCTTCTGTGAATTTTAAAAAGCATTATAAAAGATCTCTTATTTTCTGACATAATTTCTCTTAACTTATATCATCTCTCCCCCTTAAATTATCCATAGAGAAAGAAGGGGGGCAAGCATGCGTGTAACAAATAAGTCTAATTTAGCAAAACTAATCTGTATTTTGGCCATCCCCAGAATGAATGTTTATGAAAAGGCTTATCTCCAATACCTTACTATTGGGAGGCAAATAACATTTTATCATAAGTCCTATAGAATCATGTTTGGTCATTGCTTTAATCAGTGTTCTTCAGTCTTAAAAGTGGTTTTTCTTTATAACGTTATTATCTTTCTATAAAGTGTTCTACTGCTTCTGCTTAATCCATTCTGCCTCAGTTCATACTACTGGGAATTCTCTGAATTATCTCATATCTTCAGGAATAATATTTCATTACATTCACACACCACAATATGTTGTTATTTTCAATTGTCTAAAAGGCCATCTAAGCATAATAACACCATCTCCTCACCATCACCTTTTTGCTTTCTTGTTTATTTTTGTTGTTCAGTTGTTTCAATCATACACAACTCTTCATAACACCATTTGGAGTATTCCTAGCAAAGATTCTGGGATGGTTTGCCATTTCCTTCTCATTTTATAGATTTTTTTAAAAGCCTACACACCATTTTTTCAAGAATCTATCAAGAAAAACAGCCCAGGATCTTAGATGCAGAGGGTAAATTAAAAAGTGAAAGAATCCATTGATCACTTCCTAAAAGAGATCACAAAATGAAAACTCCCAAGGAATATCATAGCCAAATTCAAAAGTGCCCAGATCAATATTGCAAGTAGACAGAAAGAAACAATTCAAATATCATAGAGGCATAGTCAGGCTCATAAAAGAATTTGTAGTTTCCACATTAATGGAGCAGAGGGATTGGACTATGATATTCCAGAAGGCAAAGGATCTAGAAGTACAATGAAAATAACCTACTCAGGAAAACTGAGTATAATCCTTCAGAGGAAAAAAAATGGAAATTTGACATTCAAACTCAAGACTCAAGAGAAGCACAAAAAGCTAAACATGATAGAGTAATCAATACTGAATAAAGTTAAACTGTTTATATTTCTAATGGGAAGATGAACATGTAACTCCTAAGAACTTTATAACTATTAGGGCAGTTAAAAGGAGTATTCATAAACAGAGGGCCTGGGTGTAAGTCAATTATGTTGGGATGGTCTCCAAAAAAATGAAGGCATAAGAAAGAGAGATGTATTGGGAAGAGGGAGAAGGTAGAGGTAGAATGGAGAAAATTATCTTACACAAAAGAGATGTGCCAGAAAGAGTTCTTATACTGAAAGGGAAAATTTGAGGAGCACAGGGCAATGATTAAACCTCTATCATCAGAATTGGTTTGAAAAGGAAAGAATACATAAACATATTCAGTTTAGCATAGAAATCTATCTTGTCCACAAGGGAAATAGGAAGAGAAAAGGATAAGAGATATAGAATTTGTGAAGATGATAAAAGGGAGAGCAGATAAAGGAGACATTGGTCACAAAACAAACTTTTGAGGAAGGAGAGTAAAAAGAGAGGGAAATCAATAAACAGAAGAAAAAGGATGGTGGGAAAATACAGTTAGTTATCATAACTGTGAATGTCAATGGGATGAGCTCACCCATAAAACAAAAGTATATAGCAGAATGAATTAGAAACAAGAATCCAACAATATCTTGTTTGCAAGAGATACACTTGAAATAGAAAGACACACGTAGAGCTAAAACAAAGAGCTGGAATAGACGCTATTGTGCTTCATTCAACTGAATTAAAGAAGGCAAGGTTATTAAGCATGATCTAACAGAAAGAAAAGGAAAAAGTAGATATAACTGAAGGAGATGATCAGGGAAACTACATTTAGCTAACAGGTACTATAGAAAATGAAGTAAGACCAAAAAAAAAATATAATCAAGTTTCTCTGATAAAGGTTTTATTTCTAAAAGATATGGGGAATTGATTCAAATTTATTTCAAAAAAAGAACCATTCCCCAATTTATGCAAAAGGTTGTATTAGCATAGACAGAGCCACTTCAGTCCTTTAGGTCAGAAATATAAATTTTAAAACATTTTAAATTTGGAGTCTTAGTATATAATCAATAACACCTCCATGGGATTATAAGCAATCAGTCAGCTAAATTTTACACTGTTGAAAAACTCCTTAAATTTACTTTTCCACAGTGGTTTAAGGATATGATAGGAAGCTTTCATAAGAAGGAATGAAAACTGTCTTTAGTCATAAGAAAAAAGGCTCTAAATCATGATTGACTAGAGAAAGGTAAATTGAAACAGCTCTTAATACCACATCACACCTATCAGAAATAAAAATTGCTAAAGGGAATGAGGAAAAACATGTGTGATAATGAACTGTTGTTGGAGTTGTGAACTGGCACAACCATTCTGGAGAACAGACTGGAAATGGACATACCCTTTAACCCAACAATACTACTACTAGATATGTACCACAAAATAATCAAAGAAAAAGGCAAAGGACCTATATATACAAAAATATTTACAGAAGGTCTTTTGTGATGGCAAAGAAGTTTAAATAGAAAAAATGCTCATCAATTGGGAAGTGGCTGAAAAATTTGTGGCATGTGATTGTGATGGAGTACTATTTTCTATATGAAATTAAAGGGATGCCCATCAACTGGGGGATGGCTAAACAAGTTGTGATATATGAATATAATGGAATACTATTGTGCTATAAGAAATAAGGAGCAGATGAACTTCATATTTACCTGGAAAGGCTTGTACAAACTGATGCCAAGTGAGAAGAGCAGAACCAGGAGAAATTTGTACACAATCACAGACACAACATATGCATGATGACCAGCTTCAATAAACTGGACTCTTCTCAGCAGCGCACAGCTATAAGACAACTCTACAAGTCTCAGGATGGAAGGAGATGTCTATATTCAGAGAAATATCTCAAAAGAACCGAGTTTAAATAGAGACTAAAGCAAACTACATCCTCTCTTTCTTTTCCATGTTTGTTTTTGTTTCCTCTTTCCCATTGTTCATTCCATTGGTTACAGCCTTCCTATACAACCAGACTAATGTCCAGTGTGAAAGTATTTGCAGATCCTATACTTGATTGCATGCCGTCACAGTGGGGAAGGGGGGGAAATGTGAAACTCAAGGGATTGTGGAACTGAATCTTGTAAACTAAAAGTAAATAAACATATCAATTTTTTTAAAAGGGAAAAAAGAAAAGATGAGAGGAATGGTTTAAGAAAAAGACATGGTGTGATCTATATGAAGTGATGCAAAGTGAATTGAGAAGAATCAGAAGTTCATCATTGTGAATCATTGTGCACAGTAACAACGTCATAATGATGATCAACTATGCAAACCTTGACTATTCTGATCAAGACAATAATCTAACAATCACTCATGATGAGAAAATTTTGTCTGTGTCCAGAGAGAGAACTGATGAACTCTGAATGCAAATTGGAGTATAATTTTTTCTCCTTTATTTTTTTTCTGCCTTTTTTGTCTAATTTCTAATCTGGAAAGACATTTTGTATGATTCCACATGTAACTGATCTTTTCACTTGTGTTCTTGGTGGGGAGGCAATTAGAGGGAGGCAGAAAATTTGGAAATTGTAATTTTTTTAAATGATAAAAAGAAATAAATAATATATATTTTTAAAAAGATCTCTGTTTGTCTAATATGCATGAGCCTTACAGGTAAAGTAGAATCATAGATTAAAATGCCATTGAACTAAACTAACTGCATCTATCTCATAAATGTACTCAGGGGCCTTGTGGTGGGTGAATCTTACAGATCAATAGTAACCATTTTAAAAAAATAAAAGGAACAAAGAAAAAATACTCCAGGAAGTCATATTATATCTGTTTAATAACATGAAAAAACTGGCTATGTACAGTGTTTGTAGTGGTCGCTGTAAACGCATATTGAACAAATTTTCAATGTACAAATTATTGACTCAATTATGTAAAAGTATATTTAAGGGGCTTTTAAATAGTGCATAACTGAGCTGACTGATTGCTTATAATTCCACAGAGGAATTATTGACTCCATACTAAGACTTCAGCTTTACAATGTTTTAAAATGAATATTTCTGACCTAATGAATTGAAGTGGCTCTACATATGCTGATACAACTTTTTGCATTAAATTGTACACAACTCATTGTAGAATCCTTCACCAATCTTTTGTTATCGTCATTACAAAACCATTTATTGAGCAAATAATTTGACATGGCACTACCCTAGCCCCTATGTCAAAATGACTGCCTAGGTTTTTTTGCTTTTTAACACAGCCTGACACAATATTATATTTTGAATATAAATTAGTATTTATTAGATTACAAGCTGTATGATAACTCTCATTCTCCCTTTGTAACCTATACGACAGTGTTTTGCAAATTGTAGGTGATCAGTAAAAATATATTGAACTAATGAATTAATGTATATTAAAATACTCAAGCATGGATTCTACTAAGCTCTCATGACTTGTTGCACTAGATTCAGTGCATTTCCACCAGCTGTCCCCCATTCCTGGAATTCTCTCCCCCTTCTTCTCTGTATCCTGGCTTCCCTAGCTTCTTTCAAACCTCAGCTAAAATCTCACCTTCTGAAAGAAGACTTGCCCAATCTTCTTTCATGCCTTCCCCCTGAGATTATCTCTAATTGAACCTGCATATATAATGTTTGTACATAGACTGCACGCTGTCTTCCCCATTAGACTATGAGCTCTTTGAAAGCAGGAACTGTTTTTCTCCTTTATTTGAATTTCCAAAGTTTAGGGCAGTGACTGGCATGTAATAGTCTCTTACTGCAACTAAAATGTGTAACGGCTAAAGCAATGGGCTTGGAATCAGGAAGATCTGGGTTCGATTCCAGACTCAGAAACTTACTCTTTTCATGATCCTAGGCAAGTTGCTCAACCTTTGCCAGCCTCACCTTTCTCTCAGGGCTATTGTGAGAATAAAATGAAATAAGCCTTATAAAGTGCTTTGCAAATCTTTAAGTACCATATAAATGCTAGCTCTTGTTAACATTAATAATAATGATGATAATAATAAATGCTTGTGGACTTGACTAGACAATTTTTGCTGTCCCTTCCACCTTTAGATTCATCAAATTATGGTAATGGAGGCAAGTAGCACAGCCTCAAGATATGAGTCTAATAGTAATCCAGTATATACCCACTTAAGATAGTTCAACAGCAAATAGTTTTGAGAGTTTATCACAGACCTCACGTTCTCCACCAAATACTATATTTACTCACTTCAGCTAAATCCACTAAACTTTCAAAAGGCGATGTCCTATTCAGCTACTGGATGACTGGCCCTGGGGATCAGTGCCAATCAATTTTCTAAGCACTGAGGATACAAGGACAAATTCACATTGGGTTGTGCTCTTCCTAGTGACTTACATATTGACCATGCACAATGCTCTGTCTTGCAGCTAAGACTTACCTCTTCTTTTTCCACACCAATCAATTCTCACTTTGTTCTAGACTGATGCCAGTCCCCCAGCTGGCTTTCACAGTTGGTCATCATTACAATATTGTAGTTACTATGTACAATGAGAAGAAGGATATTTAACAAGAATAGTCAAGAAAGACACCTCCAAATGATTCCGCAAATCAAAGATCCATTTGATCAGCCTGGGTTGCCCATTGTTTTCCACCAGCCAAGCATTCAAAAAGTTTCTGGAGCACTTTCTGGTTATTTTATATTGCAGTAACCAGGAAGCAATGTCATCAGTCTGAATCTTTCATCTGTTGAGCCAACCAAGACTCAAGAATGATCTCCAAGTCCTACTAAGGAAAATTAGTCCAATTTGCATGGGGATGAGTATCAGGATATTGCTCCTACTGTACCCCTTCTACTTAAGAAAATTTTGTTCTTAAGGAGACTTGGAAAGTTGTCATGCAAAAATTGTCAATGAGAGACCACACTTAATTGCCGTTAGAAAGTAAGGGACTTGAAGAGATCCTTGAGTTTGGAGAGATATTTTGAGAGAACTGAGTTTAAGTGTCATTATGGAAAGAAACTATGTAAGCCTCTATTTTATTCCTAATAAGAGCTGAACTTGGGTAAATTATTTGATAGAGAAGTTACTCTGAAGAGAATTCTTGAGTCACTTTAAAATCTTTATGTCTTAGGACTTTAAAGTCTGAGGAAAGCTGAATTGTCAGATTTTATTTCCAGTGTTTAGGGATGGTAGCACTCACAGTCATTTATGAGAGAACTATGCTGATAACTTGTTTGGGTTTTTTTGCTGAGTTTTCAAGGAGTACAGAAGTGACTCCGTCTGGCCTTTCTCATAACTGATTCATTTTAGAAATTTTTTATCAATGTCTTTGTATTGTTTCGGTTCATATATTACATAGTAAACAACATGAAGACAATGACTTAATGGTTTGAAATTTAAATGAGAAAGCTTATGGAAAAAGAGGTTTATAAATAATAAGGCTGTTTCATGATGAAAGAAATTGTGAATTTTTGGGAACAAATGAGTTAATAAGTTAGCATGAAGTTTTGCTGGGTTTGTCCATTTTAACGGCATCTGAGAGGTATTATTCTTTGTTTGTACCATATACCCTTATTCAGGTATTGCTACATGTCTTTTAGCAACAAGTTTGCTACGTGTGATTTTGGCCAAGTCACTTACAGCCTGTGGGTTTCTGTGTGCTCACCTATAAAATGAAGGGTTTGAATTTAATGGTCTTTGGAACTCTAAAGATTTGGAATTCTATGATTGTCTAAGTGAGGAATAAATAGTATAGATAGTAAGTATTGATTCCAAAAGAGAGAGAGAACTCTTAATTAGATTTCTTGGAAGGTATGAGAATAAAATTAAGCTTTGGGAAACATTTGGCAAAAATTACAACAACAAAAGAAATACAAGTATCTATTAAATTAAATTGATGGCTATTTCACAGAAATGTAGAAACAACGAAGAGGAAAAATGGTAGGGGGAACAGGTGGCAGGTGGTGCAATGAATAGAGCACCCGCCCTGGAGTCAG
>JAQQSU010017899.1:0-10596 GCA_028627135.1 Pseudochirops cupreus | reverse complement strand
GGGGTGGTGGGTGGGGGAAAGACGGGGAGAAAATATGTAACTCAAAATCTTGTGGAAATGAATGATGCAAACTATAATAAAATTTGAAAAAAAAAGAGAATATGTTCTAGAATCTTCTCAGAAATCATAGCCAAGCACAGGACCTATAATTTGCAGATTCTAATCTCTTCACTCTTTTGAAAATCAGGTCACAGGTCCTGTACCAGTCCTGTGGCATCTCTCCTGTTTTCCAGTCTTTCAAACAAAACTGCCTGTTGTTCAGCAGCCACGTCTGTGAATCCTTCCAGGACCCCCCAACACAGTTCATCTGGGCCAAGTGACTTAAAGTCATCACAGTCAAGTAGGTGCTATCTTATCACTTTACTCTTCCTGGATATCACCTCCCAATGGTCATTTTTGTTCTCTTTACCCATGCAAAGGTCATTCTCTGGCAGAGAAAACAGAAGCAGAGTGTGACTTGGGCAGATGTGCCGTCTCTCTTTTGCCAGTCTCTGTGAGCAGCAGTCCTACCGTCCACTCTCCCTCTTTTTTTCCCCCAATAGGGCCTTAATAAGCTCCTTTGGTGGTGCCAAGGCTTCCTGGGGGATCCTGGCTCATTCCTGATACTATTCTTACACATTTTTGTATTCATTTTCAGTTATTTTCTCTTGCTTACATCTTTTGTAGATAGCTTTAAAAAAATCTAAGTTGGCAGGTGAATTCTCTGGACAACCACACTGATTGGGGGTGGGGGGAGAAGCAAACAAGCATTTATGAAGTGCCTACTATGTTCCAGACACTGTGCTAAGTGCTTTACAAATATTATCACAGTGGATCTTGACAAGAACCCACGGAGTTGGGGGCTATTATTATCCCCATTTTACAGATGGAGAAACTGAGGCAGACAGTGATAAGATGATGGGTCAGTCACTACTTCACTCTCCCTGCTTAAAAGCCTTCAGGGACTCCTCAGTAAATATAATGGGGATTTAGGGAAAGGAAAAATTATTCTGGAGCCATGGGCACGTGAGGCCTCTAATTTCACCCAATGATACTCATGCTCATCCTGCAGCAATCACCTCCTGCACTCTATGTTCCCAACAAACTGGTCATTGCTCCTGGATGCCATCTCACTTTTTCGGGGCTCCATTCCCTCCAAGGGCTGTCTCCCGTACTCAGAAGGTTCCCTCCCCACAATGCTGACATCTTCCCTTTTTTCAAGGCCAGCTGGAGCTTCCCCACGAAGTTCTCACTGATTCCCCCAGCAACAAACAGCATTCTCCACTTTGGGTCTTTCACCCCTCCCTGTTAATTTGGGTTAGAGCTATCATGCAGAGACTGTGTCTGTTTCTCTTTGCATCTCTAAAGCTTGGCACCATGTATTTAACCCAATAAGCTCTTTTAAAATGGCCAACTGAATTCTAACACAAATGTCTGCAGTGCAAAGTAAAGTAAAATGAAAATGTCTGCAATAAATATAATAAGCATTTTAAAAAGAGTTCATTTGAATTAAGGAGAATGCAAACACCTGTGAAAGGCCCTAGCAGCTCCAGCATTGGTGGGAATCAGGGGACAGCCACAAGACCAAGTCTGACCAGTTTGTCAAGACTCATCTAAGCCACCATGCCCCTGATCAAGTACTCCTGGCTCTCTCCTGACCAGATCAGTTTGGTCCGATCAAGAATGCCCTGAGCTCCCCTGACCTGACCAAGCATACCCTGCACTCTTCTGACCTGCAGGGGTAGTCTCTCCTTTTCACTGGCCAGTGACTCCAGCAAGTCACATGACCTCATCTGCTCAGTCTCTTCATCTCATTACTTTCAAATCATTTCTCATCCAATAAAAAGAGTGGCCTCTGGTGGTAGAAAACTCTATTTTTTTCACTCTTTAATTTTTCAGTCCATAAGCTCAGGATAATCTCCATGCTTTCAAATATGCCAAGCTGCTCTCTGCCCGCCCCATCCATGGCTTTCACACTGAGACTCCCCCCATGATGTTCAATGACTCCAAATCTCAGACTGCCGCAATCTCAGTGATCACAACTGCAAGTGACCCAAAAGACAAAAGAGAGACACCAGGTAAAAGTGAGGAGGCTCCAGTCCATTCCCAGGCTCTCTTACAAAGGAGAGGTGATGTAGAGGTAGCATCAAGCCAGAAAAGGAGGAAGCAGAATGCAAGGTGAGAGGGAAGGCAGGCTTGGAGCTACCCTGGGATTCCCAATAGGAACACACCTGAAAACAGGCTTCGAGCACCCACCAGAGGACACGTGGAGGGATGTGAACCAGAGGCCACATGGATCAGATCACAGGCCGACTGATAAAGGGACAATTCATAATCAGCATGCCCATAGGATTAGAGAGCAGACAGATAAAAGAGGAGCATGCTATAAGCACATTAGTACTGTTAACCTAATAAAATGTGTTCTAACCTGCCCACATAAAAATGTTTGTACTATGTGCTCTTAATATTTGCAAGAATGCTAACTGAAAAGACTAGCAGGTTAACATTTTTCAATTATTTAAAATAATTTTAATTTAGAAATTCTGTTGGGAGGGAGGGGATTCCATTATTTCTTAATTATACATCTTTCACTATTTACTTCAAAAACTTTGAGATTTCATCCCTGCACTGGGTACCAATATGAGCAATGCTCCCTTCTCCATGGATTTTGGGAGGCCCCCCAAAAAACAGATCATTTGGGAGGTTATATCCTGGTGATAGGTGAGGCTGGTCCAGAATGACAGAATTTCACAACTAGAAGGGACAGACCTCAGTAGTCATGACCCCAAAGGAATCTCTGCCACAAGATGTCTGGCAAGTGGTCATCCAGTTTCTGCTTGAAGATTTTCAAAGAGGGGGTGGTCACTGAGGCAGCCCCTTCCACTTGGGGATGAGTCTCCTTGGTAAGAAGATTTTCTTCACATCCAGTCATGACGTTTCTCCTTACTCCTTACTCCTACTCTGCCCTCTGGGGCCAAACAACAGACCTTGTCCTTCCACATGAGGGCCATTCAAACACTAAAAGACAGCTTTCCCATTCCTATCCCATCTTCCCCCAGTCCTCTGCTCTGCAGGTTAAACACCCTCACTTCCTTCACTCCATCCCCATACGGCCTCAAACCCTTCTGCCATTTGGGTTGCTCTCCTCTGGACACTCTTCAGTTTTTAAGTGTCATTCTCTCTCCTTTCCTGCCGCCATTTTACCCTACTGACTCATATTGAACTTGCAAGCTCATCAGAACCCCCAGATCCCTTTTTTCCAGACAAACCACATTATGCTGCCTTCCCAAACTGTTTTTGTGAGAATTTTAAAAAGTGTAAGACTTTGCATTTATACCTATTAAGTTTCTCCTGATTATAATGGTCCAACGTTATAGCCTCTCAAGAAATTTTAGGATCTTGACTCCATCATTGAGTGGGTAAGCTATTCCTGCCAGGTGTGTGTCATCTGCAAGTTTGATAAACATGTCATATACGCTTTAGTCCAGGGGTGGGGCAGTTGCAGCCTCGAGGCCACATGTGGTGGCCCTGAAAGTTCCTCGCCCCTGCTTTAGTCCAAGTTTTAATAAAAAACATTAAACTATACAGGGTTAACTATGCAAGGATTATAAGGTTACCATAATTCTAACCCCAGAAACCATTGCTTCTTTCCTGTTGGCAAAAATAAGCTCAAGAATAAAATTCATCTTTGTTGATTAAGCAGAAATTCCCCGGGGGAATTCCACTGGTGATTTCCTTCCAAGCTGACAGGTGACCATTAATGACTTCTCTTTGAGCCCCGCCATTCAACCAATTCCAAGTCCAGTGGATGTTATGTGGCTAATCCACACCTCTCCACCTTTTCCACAAGAACAAAGTGAGATCCTTTATTAAATGCTTTGTTAAAATCTGGATAAACTCCTATCTACAGCAGTCCTCTGAACTACCAGTATAAGAAACCTATCAAAATGGAAAATGAGGTTAGCTGTTCATAACCTGTTCTTGGCTCTAATCATCACTTCTTTTTCTAAATGGTCATTAACCTTGACTTTAATATATATTCCAGAATTTTCCCCAGAACTAAAAGCAAGTTCACTGGTCACTGTTCACTTCCTTTGTGAACATCAGGCTAACACTGGCCCTTCTCCAGCCCTGTGGTACCTCTCCAGTTTTCCATGATCCTTCAAACTATCAGTGGTATTGGCCCAGCAATGGTATCAGCATAGTCTTCCAGTACCTAAGATCATAGTTCATCTGGGCCAGATGACTTGAATTCATCAAGGGTAGCTATGTCCTCTCTTATCACCTTACTCTTCTTGGGTATCAACTCTCTATTAACCATTTTTGGTCTGTCCTTGCCCATCTGAAGGTCATTCTCCTTGGCAGAGAAAACAGAAGCAAAATCAGAGCTGTGCAGTTCAGCCCTCTCTCTATCACCCCTTCTCACCATGCCATCCTCCCAGAAAGGCCTGTCCCTTCTTTGAGCAGAGCTTTGTGGCCCCTCTTTTGGTTGTCCGAGGCCATGCTCAGCTGATCAGAGCTCCAGAATGCCTGACATACTCTTATAGCACCATGCCACACACGTTGTTTTCCAATTTTGGTATTTATCTTTTTAAAACCCATGCTAGTTGGTGAGTTTCCCGGGCATCAGTATCATTGCCTATAAATAGCTAATGGTCTTCTACTTCATCAAAACCATTTCCCTTTATGTGTTCAAAATTTCATTCTTGAGAGCTTCTAGGCCTCCAAGGCTGATTTCCCCTATGGATCTCTGGATTCATGATAATTTAATTTACTTATCTTTCCTCTGAACCCTTTGAAATCTGTTTGTACAAAGCTGTACATCAAACTAAGCCCAGCTTTCCTTTCCTTCTTAATTATAAATTCATGAGAGTTACCACTTCTCCCCAAAGTTTCCGCAGTTTTGACCCCAGAAACCACTTCTTCCCTGTTGGCAAAAAATAAGCTCAAGAATCAAATTCTTCTTTGTTGATTTCTCTACCCTTTGAACAATAACATCATTTTATTAAGGCAAAGCAAGAAATTATTAGCTCCTTTGATGTTGGCAGAGCACAAACTCCAACAACGACTGGATAAGTGAAATCTCCCCTCACCATTACATGATGCCTCCATGCAGGCTTGTGATGTTTCTCAAACTGCCTCACTAATTTCCTTTCTCTGTCCAGGTAGTTGACAATATGTACCAATGACAAAACAACTTCTGTTTCTCCCTCTAGTGTCAGCAACCAAATACTCTCCACCACACGCTTCCCCTCTCTAGGTTCTAGATTTCTTCATATGAGTAGACCTTAATATTCCTTGCTAATTCCCAACCTCTTTTCCCTATCTTGTTTTTTTTTTTCAAACATGTAAGCCCTACTGAGGTCATGTGCTCTGACCTCACTATAAAGTTATCACCTAAAACTAACCCTCTGGCTCATTTCTGACCACTGGCTATACTTGGTGCGTTTGTGGCTCCATGTCTGAGGACTCAAGTTTCACCATTTTTCACTGTCTTGGACTTTGTCTCCTGTGAACTTCTTGATGTCTTGGCTGTCACTCTTCTTATACTGCAGCTGCTCTCAGTGGTGCCCGCCTTGGATGACATACACAGGAAATTTGCTCTCCTCTGCTCCTGTTTAGAGAGGAGCTTGGACTTGCGAGACATCAGCGGCAAACACCAGAAAGTTCTTATGTTACAAGCCTCGATCCGGAAACCTTAAGTTCTGCTTTCAGGCACCAACTCAACTGGCTGCTCACTTTCCAACACTGTTTTTCTCTTTTGCAACCTTTGCTTTTAATGGGAAGCTGTGATGAGAACACCACCTGTGGCTTGGGATTTTCAGCTTCTTGTCTAAGATTTTAGAATCCTTGGCAAAATGCTTTCTAACTTCCTTTTGCAGAATCATTTATGCTCACATAAATCACCAAAAGGGTAGCAGTCATCTGCTTGGACAAGTCTTGGTAGATTCTTTGTCATGTCCTCGACACACGGAAGGACTTTTCTCACTTGTGGTTCTCACAGAGACCTATCATCTACCTCCCTCAACAAGGAGTCACCAAGCACCACTGATCTCTTATCATCTTTCCCAATGATCTCTTACCAAGGGCTACTCTACTGTCACACCTTGGAGGACAAGCAGGTTCTCTTTTCCTAAGGCACTCCACTTCCTCCTGTCTTTGTCTGCTCAAATGTTCACCACATTCCATTCTTCTGCGCTCTGACCTTCTAGTACAGGGTAAGTCTTCCTGCTGCCATTTCAGGTCTTTCTTCTGCTCTAGAGATATCAATGCTGCTCTTCTAGGACTTTTAGGAACATTTCATTATCCCTGATAACCTGGAGCACAAGGAGGCATTTCTCAAGTTTCTCACCTTTTACTTCAAGAGGGAGACCATTCTGTACTCTGCATACCAATCAATGCTCTCCTTTCTCATGGGTAGTGAGAGCCTCAGTCCTTGTCTTTCAAACTCCTTTGGGTGAGGACAACTCTATAACATCCACTTATTACTTTTAACACCCTAAATAGCACATCCCACTTCCTTTCCCTCCTCTCAACAACTACACAGCCAGCACTACCAACCCTCCTTTCCCTCCTCTCATTAGTCTTACTAATGTGTGTGACTTACCTTTCCTTCCTTACCTTGCCTTGCTGATGTGTTCTTGGCTTCCTCTCTGGGTCCTCATCCTCCTCTTTGGGCTCTTCTTGTCAGTCTTTTCCCTCATCCTTCAGAAGGAGATGCCTGAGCTCTTCTCAGCTGTCTCCTCTTACAGCTTGCTTGTTCTTCAACTTTTTCTCAGGTTTTCCCCAATGTCTTCTCCCCAAATCCAATCTCTGGCCATCTTCTTAAATTCAAAATCATCCAGATAACCTTCACTATGTCCTCCTCCTCCCTCTCAGTTAACTCAAGTCTCCAGCTTCTTTCACCACACACACTCCTCCTTCAGGAGCTAGAAGGGATACTTCTTTCTCAGGCAGAAGCCACATACACAGTTCACCACTGGAAGCCTCCACTGCTCGGTAGGACTTTCAATGACCTGTGCTCAGTTAGCACAAGAGAATCAAGGGTACCTTCTGTACTGTGAGGATGCATTGGCATATGCTTCTATAGAAGTATTCATATTTAACATGAGAAAAAACTAAAAGGGTTTTAAAAATTCTATTCTGGAGAGAGGGGTTTCCTCTAACACACCACAAAAATGTAACTAACACTAGGCAAGAACACAAACGTTCACTGCACACATGCCTAACTGCATCAAATGTACCAAGCAAAAATACATGCTAGCTGAATGAGCTGTCCACACTCACCAGTAAAGACCAGCTCATCATGAAGATAACTTTTCTCTTGTTTGAGGCGGATAATCTCTTCACGCTGTTCATTATTTTCAGTTGTCTTTTCGTTCAGGTCATCTGTAATAGAAACAGGAAGAATCTATTCTTTGAATTGTACAGAAGCACTAGTACCCAGTGTCCCATTATTTCAGACCTTTTCCTATCTTTTGATATCATTAGAGGAGAGAGATGATGGACTAGTCCTTGGCCTTCTTGGGACTGCAGCTTCCCACCTCAATGACTGTGACAAGGGTTTGACATGAAATTTCACCTGGAGACAGCCCTTGCAAGTTTGCATGTATGGCCATGATCAGCTCTGCTCAATACTGCTTATGGCCATAAAGGATCTGATCCCCGAACTGCTCTCAATCTGTTCCCATCTACCACAGCATCATTTAGTATGAATAACTGGAGTATTCTGGGCTAGGAATTAGGGACAGTGACAGAGAAGCATTTCCATGGCCTGTATTATATGTATTAATTAAAGACTGCTCATGAGGCCTAATTAAGATCTTAGCTTTTTAAATCATACAAAATAGGAAAAGATGAAAATAGGCCAGAAAATCGACAAAGTATCTGCAGGTATTCAAGCGTGGCAGCTAAATATATATTAAGGTGAACTGTAAAAATGGTTTCCCCCTCACTTACTAGAGCTACATGTGAAAAAAGGCTTCTTTTGTTGTTGTTGTTGTTGTTTTGGAGGGGGGAAGACAGGGCAACTGGGGTTAAGTGACTTGCCCAAAGTCACACAGCTAGTAAGTGTCAAGTGTCTGAGGCTGGATTTGAATTCAGGTCCTCCTGACTCCAGGGCCTAGCTGCCCCATATAAAAACCACATTAAGAACATTCTTCTCAAAACACAGGCTGCCCTAACACAAAAACATGAAGGGAATATCATCACATAATTCCATTCCTCACCTTTTAGCTTATTTACTTCAAACTTTAGCACTTTCATTTTCTGCTTATAATCTTGCTTTTCCTTGAGAATACAGGATTCCACCATTCTGGCATCCTGTAAGGCATGTTCTAGCATCTTAAATTTACTTGAACAATCTGTAATATGATTGATTGCCTCGACAATATCTTTGTCCTGCAGATTAGAAATTGAAGCATTTCAATTTACTTATATTTACATTAATCACACACAGAAAACATGATCATACATTTAGAGATGAAAGAGCCCTTTGAGGTTACTGAGTCCCCTCCCCTCCCCTTCCCTATTTTATTGCTGAGGTCAAATGATTTGTCTAAGGCCATGGAGCTAATAGTAACTGAGGCCGGATTTGAACTCATCATCCTGACTCCCAGTGGGGCATGCTCCCCACAGCGCCACACTGCTGCGTAAGCCATCAATATACTTATAGAGAGACTAATTCTACTAAAGAAAAGTCTTTCTTTATAAAGTAATTAAAATATTTAGGTAGAATTCTTTCCTAAATGTCACCATTGTTTAAATTTTGGAAAAACTATAAAGTTTACTTGTATTCATACTAGCAGTCAACAAGTATCCTTTTAAGTATTCAAGCTAGCGATCCAGTAAGAACACCCTATTACAGACAAAACAAGCTGAAAAGGTGTCTCTAAGGAGATTGTTCAGAGAGCCTGAGTACTCTAGCAATAAGTACATGAGAAATATATGTACATATATATATATATATATACACACATATATATATATAGATATGTATGTTACATTGCAGAAATATTTACATAAAATTCATATAATCCAAGGGATGGCCTCTGTTTATTAATCAACTAAGTTAACCTTTCTAAATCATTTTGCCAACCTTCAATGCCATGATCAGATAACAGCAAGGAATGGAAGGAACAAAAAAAAAAGGAAAGGTTATGGAAGGAAAGAAAAGAAAAAGGGAGACTACTGGAAGGAAGAAAGACAGAGACAAGGTCCATTCCAATCCAAAGAAGTCAAAATAACCCTACTCTCAAGGAGCTCATATTCAGCACAGGGAGATATGTCCATAGACATTCAATTCAAAATATACACAAGGTAATTTCTTAGGAGAAGATGCTAGGAAAGGGGATGGCCAAGATAAGCTTTAAAGGAAACTGGGTTGAGTTGGTTTTGTTAGACTGTGCAGAGCCTTACCTTTACTATTTTCTTGGAAATACTAATTGCTGACTGAATTATGTATCACAGCTCTTCAGCTGCTTTTATCAGTATACTCAAGCCCAAGGTCACAGCAGCCCCCAGGGGAAAGTTGTTCTTTAGGGTTCAGTGAATGACCAGTGCAACACAACTGGCCTGAGGGCAGAAAGGAGCCCAGCAAGTGCCCGCTAAGGAAACACAGCCCTACAATGTGCCAGTTACTTAATTGTTTTTTCAAGGTTCTCATAAAGCCAAATAAAGATACCTGAGAAAGAAACCAAAGAAAGAAACCTAAGTCAGAAACATAAAGTCGGTATGTTACCTTAAGCTTGATCATTGTAGAGAGCGCCTGTTCTCGAGCTTGTAACTGTCCTACCTGTGCTGAAAGTTCCATCACTGAGTTGTTGAGACATCTGTTTTTTCCCTGTGAGAGAAGAATGCAAGATGTTTGTCACACTCTGTCTACACTATGAGAGCTTCTTCTAGAACAGGAATCTGGGTTCATCTCATTTCCTTTGTTGGTGATTTTTTTGTTTGCATTTACTTACATCCATCTAGTGTGAAAGCAGATTAAATAAGCATCCATTTAAAAAAAAGCCTTTTCAAATACAATCTCCCAGTTTTGGATCTTGTCTGCCACCTATATGATAAGGACACACTGAGCCAGTGTTTTGACCTAAGTGACCTTTGACAATGAGTTTTCATCCTGTTCCATTAATTATACATACTATTTTAAACTGTTCCCCACCTGGTGTAATTCTCACAGAGGAAGGAATGTCTAAAAGCATCAACATCCTTTGGTTTGTTTTTCATGTCCAGCTGACAGAAGGAAATGAACATCTGCCAGCAAATTAGGAGACCTGGGTCTTGAACCCAGCTCTTCTGGGCAAATCATTCTCCTCTAGGCCTCAGTTTCCTCATCTTTAAAATGAGGGGGCTGGACTAGATGATCGCTCAGATCCTGTTCAGCTCTGATTCTACAATTCACTAATGTACTATGTCAATGACACCAAGGGGCCGTATAGCCTGTGACTGAACACGGCTAGTACATGTTGTTTTTTTTTAATAATAAATTTATTTTATTAAATTTTTTTTGAGTTACATATTTTCTCCCCGTCTTTCCCCCGCCCATCACCCCAAAACAGCCATCCCAGTGTTTCCCCCCTCCCCCAGTCTATTCTCTCCTATGTCACTTTTTGG
>JAQQSU010017898.1:0-10597 GCA_028627135.1 Pseudochirops cupreus | reverse complement strand
CTCAACAACGCACAGCTAAAAGACAACTCTACAAGTCTCAGGATGGAAGGAGATATCTACATTCAGAGAAAGATCTAGAAAGACTAGAGTTTAAATGGAGACTGAAGCAATACATGCTATCGTTCTTTTTCATGTTTGGTTTTGCTTCTTTTTTCCCAGTGATCACTTATTGGTTACAACCCTTCTATATAATCAGACTATTGTACAATGTGAAAGTATTTGCAGATCCTATACATGATTGCATGCCACCATGGGGGGGGGGGGGAGAAGGGAGGGGAGAAAATCTGAAACTCAAGGGATTGTGGAACTGAATCTTGTAAACTAAAAGTAAGTAAATAAAAAACAAAAACAAAAAAAAGAGGAAAAAAAGAAATGAAACCTTTGTCATAAAAATGCTATGAAAAAATTTTGATGTTACTTCTAGCAAAATGTAGTTTCTTTGATTATCTCTTTTGTGTAGGTCTATTTTTGCTTCTCCTTTGTCTGAGATCATGATTATTACCTGTGCCTTTTTAACTTTAGCTGAAAAATAACAGATTCAGTCCCAGCTCTTCATTTTAACTCTGTATTTCTGTTTCAGGTGTGATTCTTGTAAACAACACATTGCTGGATTTTCAACCTAATTTATTCTGCTATCCACTTTCATTTTGTGGGTGAACTCATCCCATTCACACTTACAGTTATTATTGCTGTGTATTTCCCACAATCTTATTTTCTTCTGTTTATTCTTCTCTCTCTTTTTATCCCATCCTTTCTCAAAAGCCAGTTTTTGCTTCTGACCACTCTCTCCCTAAATCTCCCTCCCTTTTATCATCTTCTACCATATTTCTTATCCCCTGCCCCTCCTATTTCCCTCTTGAGTCAGGTAAACTTCCATATCCAACTAATTATGTACATTTTTTCCTCTTTGAAGCAATTCCAATAAGAATGAGCTTCAAGCATTGCCCACCCAGCCCCATTTGCCCCTCCACACTAAAATCTTTTCCTTGTATGCTTTTTATGTGAAAAAAAACTCCCCCAATTTGTCTCTCCCCCCTTCTCGAAGTGCAACCTTCTTTCAATTTTTTTGGGAGGGAATAATTTCAACATAATTGATTCCCACTCTATGTACACCCTTAATAATGATAGAGTTCGTATGATTTACAAGTATCACTTTCCTATAGAGAAAGGTAAATAGTTTAAAAATATTAAGTCTTCATGATTTCTCTTTTATATTTACCTTTTTATGCTTTTCTCCAGTCTGGTGTTTGTCAAATTTTCTATATAGGTTTTCATCAGGAATGCTTTCCTTTAGTTCATTAAATATCCATTTCCCTCCTGACAAATTATATTCAGTTTTGCAGGAGAGATTATTCTTGGCTGTAATATTAGCTCCTTTGCCTTCTGGGCTATCATATTCTAAGCCCTCTGCTCCTCTAACACAGAAGTTGCTAAATCTTGTGTGATCCCGACAATGGTTCCATGGTATCACCATTCATTTCTGACTGCTTACATTATTTTCTCCTTCATGTGAGAGCTCTGGAATTTGGCTATAATACTCCTGGGAGTTTTATTTTGGGATCTCTTTGAGTAGGTGATTAGTGAATTCTTTCAATTTCTATTTTGCCCTTTCAAGCAAAGATATTTCCTTTACAATTTCGTGAAATATGATGTCTAGGCTCTTTTTTTAAAAAGCATGACTTTCATGCAGTCCAGTAATTCTAAAGTTATATCTCTTTGATCTATTTTTCCAGTTTAGGTATTTTTTCAATATTTCAAATTTTCTCTTTTTTTATTCTTTAGACTTTGTTTTATTGTTTCTTGATGTCTCATGGAGTCATAAGTTTCCACTTACCCAATTCTAATTTTTAAGGATTTTATTTTTCAGTGACCTTTTGTACCTCTTTTCCATTTTGCCAATTCTATTTTTGTTTTTAGGTCTGAAAAAATCTTTTATTTTATTTTTTTAAACATTTTTATTAAAATTTTTGAGTTCCAAATTCTATCCTTCCCTCCCTCTCCCCTCCCCCTGCCAAGTTGGTAAACAATCAGATAAAGATTATACATTTGCAATTACGTAAAACATGTCCATATTGGTCATTTTGTACAAGAAGACTCAAAAGAAAAAAAGAGGAAAAGAAAGTGAAAAATAGCATGCTTCTGTCTGTAATCAATCAATATCAGTTCTTTCTCTGGAAGAAGTATGCTTCATCAGTAGTCCTCTGGGATTGTCCTGGGTCACTGTATTGCTGAAAATAGCTAAATCATTCACAATTCTTCGTAAAATACTGCTGTTACTATATACAATGTTCTGCTGGTTCTATTAATTTCATTATGCATCATTTCATGTAAGTCTTTTCTAGGTTTTTCTGAAATCATCCTGCTTGTCATATCTTATAGCACAATAATATTCCATCACAATCATATACCACAGCTTGTTTAGCCATTCCCCAATTGATGGGCATCCCTTTGATTTCCAATTCTTAGCCAACACAAAGAGAGCTGCTATAAATATTGTCGTACAAAATGTCCTTTCCTCTTCTTATGGATGCCTCTGGGATACAGACCTAGCAGTGATATTGCTTGATCAAAGGGTATGCACAGTTTTATGCCCTTCTGGGCATAAACTGCTCTTCAGAATCATTGGATCAGTTCACATCTCCACCAAAAATGCATTAGTGTCGTTAGTGTCCCAGTCTTCCCAAATCCCTACCAACATCCAACATTTTCCTTTTGTGTCATAATAGCCACTCAATTCTACTTCCATATTACTATTTCCATAGTAGGTATATTGTGAAAGACTAATTATATTTCCCTTCATCCTATCCCACTCCTCATTTATTCTATTTTCTCCTTTGACCCTGTCCCTTTTCGAAAGTGTTTGCTTATAACTACCCTCTACCCCAATCTGCCCTCCCTTCTATCATCCCCCCTCTTATTCCCTTCCTCCTTATTTTACTGTAACATACACCCAATTGAATGTGTATGTTATTCCCTCCTTAAGCCAAATTCAACAAGAGTAAGGTTGTCCCATTCCCTTTTATCTTCCTGCTCTTCCCCTCCATTGTAACAGTTTTCTCTTGCCTCTTTTATATGAGATAATATACACTAATCTATCTCTCCCTTTCTCCTCCCAATATATTCCTCTCTCACCTCTTAATTTTATTTTTAAGGTATCATTGTTAATATTCAACCCATCCTGTGCCCTCTGTGAATGCATACACGTACACACAATGCACACACTCACATATATATTTATACACACCTATATCCTCTTAAACATACATGTATATATACACACACACACATACACACACACGTATTCCCTTCAACTGTCCTCATACTGAGAAAAGTCTTATGAGTTACAATTACCATTTTTCCATGTAGGAATGTAAATAGTTCAACTTTAATAAGTTCCTTATGATTTCTCTTCCCTGCTTACTTTCTCATACTTCTCTTGCTTCTTGTATTTGAAAGTCAAATTTTCTGTTCAGCTCTGTTTTTTTCATCAAGAATTGAAAATCCTCTATTTCATTGAAGGACCATATTTTCCCCTGAAGCATTCATTATACTCAGTTTTGCTGGGCAGGCAATTGTTGGTTTTGATCCTAGCTCCTCTGACCTCTGGAATATCATATTCCAAGCTCTTCGAACCCTTAATGTAGAAGCTGCTAGGTCTTGTGTTATCCTGACTGTGTTTCCACAATGCTCAAATTGTTTCTTCCTGACTACTTGCAGTATTTTCTCCTTGACCTGGCAACTCTGGAATTTGGCTATGATATTCCTAGGAGTTTTCTTTTGGGGATCTTTTTCTTTTTTTCTTTATTAATCTGTTTGTTTACTTTTAGTTTACAGGATTCAGCTCCACAATCCCTCAAGTTTCAAATTTTCTTCCCATTTCTCTCCTCCCCTCCCCACCCCATTACAGCATGCAATTAAGTATAGGATCTGCAAATACTTTCACATTAGACATTAGTCAGGTTATAAATAAGGATTGTAACAGATGGAATGAACAATGGGAAAGAGAAAACAGAACCAAACACGAAAAAGAATGAGAGCAGGTAGTTTGCTTCAATCTGTATTCAAATTCTATTCTTTCTAGTTCTTTCTCTGAATGTAGACATCTCTCTCCATCATGAGTCTTTTGGAATTGTCTTATAACCCTGCATTGCTGAGAGGAGTCCATTCTATCAAAGTTGGTCATCACACATATGTTGTGTCTGTAATTGTGTACAAATTTCTCCTGGTTCTGCTTTTCTAACTCAGCATCAGTTTGTATAAGCTTCTCCAGGTACATATGAACTCCATCTGCTTCTCATTTCTTGTAGCACGATAGTACTCCATTACATTCATATACCACAACTTGTTTAGCCATTCCTCTATTAATGGGCATCCCCTTAATTTCCAATTCTTTGCCACCACAAAAAGAGCTGCTATAAATATTTTTGTACATATGGGTCTTCCTCCCACTTCTCTGATCTCTTTGGGATACAACCCTAGAAGTGGTATTGCTGAGTCAAAGGGTATGAAATTATTTATAGCCCTTTAGGCATAGTTCCAGATTGCTCTCCAGAATCAGTTTGCAACTCTACCACAATGCATTAGTGTTCCAATTTTTCTACATCCTCTCCAGCATTTATCATTTTCCTGTTTTGTCATCTTAGCCAATCTCACTGGTGAGATGTGGTATCTCAGAGTTGTTTTGATCTGCATTTCTCTAATCAATAGTGATTTAAAGCATTTTTCATATTTATATCTTTAATTTCTTCCTCTGAAAACAGCCTGTTGATATCCTTTGACCATTTATCAACTGGGGAATGACTTTTATTCTTACAGATTTGACTCAATTCTCTGTATATTTTAGAAATGAGGCCTTTATCAGGGACACTGGCTGTGAAAATTCTTTCTTAATTTTCCACTTCCCTCTTAATCTTTGTTACAATGGCTTTATTTGTTACAGAAACTTTTCAATTTAATGTAATCAAAATTATCCATTTTGCATTTTACAATGCTCTCTAATTCTTGTTTGGTCATAAAGTCTTCCCTTCTCCATAAATCTGACAGGTAAACTATTCCTTGCTTTCCCAGATTGTTTTACAGTTATCAGCCTTTATACCTCAATCATTCACCCATTTCAACTTTACAAAATAATGGTCTATGCTCAGTTTCTGCCATACTATATTCCAGTTTTCCCAGCAGTTTTCATCAAATAGAGAGTTCTTATTCCCAAATATCAAACAGTGGATTACTATAGTCATTGACTGCTGTGTCTCATGTACCCAATTTATTCCACTGATCCTCCACTCTATTTCTCAGCCAGCACCAAGTAGTTTTGATGATTGCTGCTTTATAATACAGATTAAAATCAGGTATGGCTACGCCACCTTCCCTAGCATTTCTTTTCATTAATTCCCTTAATCTTCTGGACCTTTTGTTCTTCCAAATGAATTTTGCTACTATTTTTTCTAGCTCTACAATGTAATTTTTTTGGTAGATTGATTGGTATGGCACTACATATGTAGTTTAATTTAGGTAAAATTGTCATTTTTAATATATTAGCTTGACCCAGCCACGAGCAATTGATGTTTTTCCAATTAGCTAAATCTGACTTTTTTGTGTGTGAACAGTGTTTTGTAATTGTATTCACATAAGCCCTGGGTTTATTTTGGCAGGTAAAATCCTATTTGCCTCCTTAACTTCTTTCTTGTTTATTCTGATGTTAGATTTATAGAGTTCAGAGAGGGGGAGATTGAGGTCCCCCACTAGTATAGTGTTGCTATCTATTTCTTCCTCTACTTCCCTTAACTTCTCCTCTAGGAATTTGGATGCTATAACACTTGGTACATATATGTTAAGTAATGATATTGCTTCATTCTCAATGGTGCTTTTAGCTGGATATAGTTTCCTTCCTTCTCTCTTTTAATTAGATCTATTTTTGCTTTTGCTTCATCTGAGATAAGGATTGATAACCCTGCTTTTTTTAACTTTAGCTGAAGCACATATATTCTACTCCAGCCTTTACCTTTACCCTGTGCATATTCCCTTGTTTCAAATGTGTTTCCTGTAGACAGCAGATCGTAGGATTATGGTTTTTAATCCATTCTGCAATCAGCCTCCCTGTTATGGGAGGTTCATCCCATTCACATTCAGAGTTATCATTACTATCTGTGTCTTTCCCTCCATCCTATTTCCTCCCCTGTTTATGATTTTGATTCTTCTTTCTTCCTTCTCCTCCTTAAAAGTTTTCCTTTTGACCGCTGCCTCCCTCAGTATTCCATCCCTGTGACCCCCGCTCTTTACCTGCCCTTTCCCCTTACTACTATCTCCCTCCCGTCTAACCACTGTCCTTTTTTATCTCCCCCTCACCCCTCTTACTGCATGTAGGGCACAATGGATTTGTATACTTATTTGAATATGTTATTCCCTCTTTTACTCCAAACCAATGAGAGTAAATTTCATACAATGCTCCTCTCCCTCCCTCCTTTCCCTCTATTACACTGAGTTTTTGTGTCTCTTCATGTTAGAATCTTAAACTTAACTGATTTTGTTGATCCCTCTTTGAACCAGAACCAATGAGAATAAAGATCATATGATGTTCATCTCCCTCCCTCCTTCCCCTCTAGTATAGTGTGTTTTTATGCCTCTTTGAGTGGCATAATTTACCTTTTTTTGCCTCATCCTTTCCTTTTCTCCCATTACAGTCCCTTTGAATTCCTTCATAAGGGTTTTTTTTTGTCCTCAGATTATTTCAATTATACCCACACCCTCTATCTATGTATATCCCATTTAAATGCTGCAATAATCATGTAAATTTCAATATTGATAGGTATCAGCTTCTCATATAGTGATGTAAACAGTTAACTCTTACTGAATCCCAAGTTACACGCATGTGTGTGTGTTTATGTGTGTATGTGTGTGAGTATGTGTTTTCCTTGTTTATCTTTTCATGTCTTTCTTGCGTCTTGTAATTGGAGATCAAATCTTCCATTGAGCTCTGGCTTTTTCATCAGGAAAGTCTGAAAGTTCCTTATTTCATTAAATGACCATCTCCTTGCCTGAAAGATTATGCTCAGTTTTGCTGGGTAGTTGATCCTTGGTTGCAGTCCTGGCTCTTTTGCCTTCGAAATAACAAAGTCCAATCCCTCTCATCTTTTAATGTAGAAGCTGCTAAGCCCTGACTGTAGTTCTGCAATATATGAATTGTTTGCTACTTCCAATATTTTCTCCTTGACCTTGTAATTCTGGAAGTTGGCTACAACATTCCTTCAGTTTGGGATCTCTTTAAGGAGGAGTCTGGTGAATTTTTTCAATAACCATTTTACCCTCTGATTCTAGGACTTCAGGACAGTTTACTTTGACAATCTCTTGGAGGCTGTTGTCCAGGCTGCATTTTTCATCGTGGCTTTCTGGTAGACCAATCATCCTTAGGTTATCTCTCCCGGATCTGTTCTCCAGGTCAGTTGTTTTCCAGTGAGATATTTTGTACTTTCTTTTAATTTTTCAATCTTCATGTTTTGTTTGACTAATTTTTGCTGCATCAGTCCTTAGCTTCAATTTGACTGATTCTAATTTTTAGTGAATTATTTTCCTTGGTTAGTTTTTTAAGCTTTTTTTTTTTGAGGGAGGCATTTTCTCCAGTTAGATTTTGAAACTCCTGTACCAGTTCACAAATTTTACTTTTTTAGGGATTTGTTTTCTTCAGTGAGATTTTTCTTCCAGTTTGGTCACTGTAGATTTAAATTTATCTTCTACCTCTCTAATCTGGCTTTTTAAATCTTTTTTGAGCTTCTCCAAGAATGCTTTTTGGGCTTAAGAGCAGTTCATACTTCCTTCTGTGGTCTCAGGTGTGGATACAGAGTCCATGGTGTCTCCTGAAAGTGATTCTTCTTGTTTTCAATAACAGGATTCAATCATCTTTGGTCTTCTCTTTGTAAGTTCCTTCTGGCCCATTTGGATTGCCTGTTTCCCGACCTTTAAAGTGTATTTCTGGCATGTTATTAGTCTGTGATGTCACCATGCTTTTACATTAAAGTCATTACCAAATTAAAAAAAAAAATAAAGTGTATTTCTGCTTCTGGGGTACAGAGGGCTCTGACCCACGCTTCTCAAGCTGGGAGCTAGGTGCCTGGTTGTTGACTTTGTGTGCTGTAGCCTCTGGGTGTCTAGACTGAGGCCAAGGCCAATGTTTCCCCTGAGTTAGGGAGGGGTGGTCTGGCTGCTTTACATTTCTGCCTCTATGCCCCTGAGCTACAGCTGAGGCAGTCTTAGCAGCTGGCAGGCAGCAGAGTTGGTGTCTGCAGATTTCCCTGGTGGTGCTAAAGCCCACTCAGGCTTGTGTTGTTAGGCTTTGCTGGCTCCACCACCCTGGGCTTTGGAAGCTCCTGCAGGTTAGCTGAGGTGGGGCTTTTTGGGATCCCTCTCATCCTTTACTTCAGACTCCTTACTGCCTCAGTTACACCCTTTCTCTGTGATTCCTAAGCCTGAGGCTATTTCCACTATTTCAAAATTTTACTCAGGGTGGGACATTCATCTCTGGGTTTTCTGGGTCAGGGAGGAGGAATGGGAGCAGCTAGGAATCATTCTGCCATCTTGGCCTCTGTAAATTCAGGTAGGTGATTTCCAAACTTCCAGGCTGTGGGCTCATAGCCCCAAGAGAAGCCATTGTTGCTGCTGCGGGCCCTGCGCTCTCTCTTACCCAGCTCTGACTGGCCAATCCTCCGTCCTGCGGTGAGAGGGTTGCAAATTGACCTTGAGGTGGGTGAGTCTGCTGGCTGGGGCTCCTTCTCACTCTGCTATAGTCTGCTCTCTGGTCTGCACTGGTATGACACTCGCGTGCTCCATGCTCCCCCTGCCCAGATCTATGTGGGCACTTTCCAGGGCTGGGAATCTGCCATGCTCCATCTCCCAAGAGATTCTGTCACTCTAAAATCTGTTCAGATTCACTTTTTAAGGTTTACTGTCAGAATTCTTGGAGGAGATTAGAAATGTTCCTACTTCAGTTCTGCCATCTTGGCTCATCCTTTGGGATCTTTTTCAGGAAGTGATCAGTGAATTCTTTCAACTTCTATTTTGCCCTCTGGTTCTAAAATATCAGGGCAATTTTCCTGGAAAATTTCTTAAGGAATGATTTCTAGGTTCTTTTTTTGATCATGGCTTTCAGGTAGTCCAATAATTTTAAAATTATCTCTCTTGGATCTATTCTCTAGGTCAGTGGTTTTTCCAATGAGATATTTCACACTGTCTTCTATTTTTTCATTCTTTTGGATTTGTTTCATAATATCTTGATTTTTCATAAAGTCACTACCTTCCATTCACTCCAATCTAATTTTGAAGGAATTATTTTATTCAGTGAGTTTTTGAACTTTCTTTTCCATCTGGGCAATAAGGCTTTGTAAAGGCATTCTTCTGAAGATGGTCATGTAGAAGCAGGAGAACTCAGGGGCTCCCACCACAACCACCTCAAATACCTATAAAATCTGACTCTAAAATATTGGAGCTCCAGAACTGATAAAATGAAAGAGAAACAAGTCTCCCACTGAAGCAGCCCAGCAGACAGACGGAAAGGGCTCATCACAGCATGCTAGGAGCAGAGCAGAGCCCCATGTGGTTTTAGCCCCAAGCTGTCAAGGAGAAGCCCTGGCTGGAGCTTTCAGGAGAGCAGATCACTGGCAGCTGTGGTGGTTTCCAGAATTACCAACCCATAAGAGCCAAGGTCAAAGGGAAAGGTCAGTGGAGCGTGGCTAAATTTGGGGCAGAGGGTCTGGCCAACTGCCTCCAGAGCTAGAAGCAGTCTGAAGCAGTGGCCCTGCTGCTACCTGAACATGGCTGCTTCAGAGCTCGCAGCCTACAGATTGCAGGGGGGCCAAGCGATCATTTAGAGGCCAAGTGCTCTTGCCTTGACCTGCCTGGATCGGGATCGCAGTCTTGGGTGGTGGTCCTGAGGTGCGTTTTCAGCGAGCCAAAGCTGGTGAGGGCTGCAGAGACTGCAGCCTCCTAATAGCTCCCACAGCTGTGAAAACCCCAGCAATTTGGAACAAAGCTCTCCCCTTTGGAAGCAGAGTTCTACTGTGGCAAAGAGCTCAAAAGTCAAGTAACTGACTGGCAATAAGAATAAGCAAAGGAAGCAAAGCAAGCTCAGCAATCCATCTTTAGATTCCTTTTTTGGGGACAAAAAGGATCAAAGCATGGAACAGGAGGAAGACAACACAGTCAGAACTCCCACACCAAAAGCTTCCAAGAAAAATGTAGACTGGTTACAAGACACAGAGGAGCTTAAGAAGGATTCTGAAAACCAAATAAGAGAAGTGGAGGAAAAACTGGGGAGAAAAATGAGAATGATGCAAGAAAATCACAATAAGAGAGTCAACAATCTGACTGAAGAAAATAACACCTTAAAAAATAGACTAACTCAAATGGCAAAAGAGGCCCAAAAAGCCTCCCAAAATGAGGAGAATGCCTTAAAAAGCTGAATTTGCCACATGGAAAAAGAATCTCTAAAGCTCACTGAGGAGAATAATTCCTTCAGAACTGGAGTGTAGCAAATGGAAGCAAATGACTTTATGAGAAATCAAGATACTATGAAACAGATCCAAACAAATGAAAAAATAGAAGGCAATGT
>JAQQSU010017897.1:0-10598 GCA_028627135.1 Pseudochirops cupreus | reverse complement strand
ATGGGTGGTGGGGGAGGAGGAGAAAGAATCTGGAGTTTCAAAATGCAATTCTCTTGGAGACTACCTACAATATAGGCTAATCAGTCAAGTGTCCTTAGGTCATTGTCTGAACTCAATATACTGTAATCTCACAAAGACTTGGAAAGGGAGCCACCCCTTTTTTTTACAGCTCTCTCTACCAAATGACCTAATAAATGTCATTCTAAAATTATTTCAGATTTGGGGGTTTGTTCTCATGAACAACAGAATCAATCAGGTAATATTTATTAAGCTCCTACTAGGCACTGTGCCAAGTGCTAAGAATATAAAAAGAATGAAAAGGAACTTACAATCTAATGAGAGGCAACATGCTAATAAATATTTACAAAGCAAGCTATATGCAACATATAATGGAAATACTTAATGGAGGGAAGGCACTAGGAGGAATTGGGAAAGGCTTCAAGTAAAAAGATGGGATTTTAATTGGGACGTAAAGCAAGCCAGGGAAGTTGGTAGGCACCGAGGAACAGGCAAAGAAAATGCCCAGAACCAAGATATAGAGTATCTTGTTCACGGAACAGCCCTAAGACCAGTTTCAGTGGATTGAAGAGTACCAGGCAGGGAATTGGTTGTAGGAAATCTGGAAAGATAGGAGGGGATTAGGTTATGAACAGCTTTGAATGCCAAATAGAACATTGTGTATTTGATCCTAGAAGGGATAGGGAGCCATTAGAGTTTATTGAGTAGGAAAGGGACATGGATAGACCTGAGCTTTAGGAAAATCACTTTGGTGGCTGAATGGAGGATGGATTGGAGTGAGAAGAGATTTGAGGAAAGCCTACCTGCCACCAGGCTACTGCAATAGACCAGGCATGAGGTCATGACAGCCTGCCCTAAAGTGGTAGCAGTATCAGAGAAGAAAGGGGGACATATCTAAGAGATGTTACAGAAGTGAAACTGCCAGACTTTAGCAATAGTTTGGCTGTGGTGGAGTGAGAGATAGTAAGGAGGTGAGATAACCCAAAGGTTATAAGCCTGAGAAACTAGTAGGATAGTGTTGCCCTCCACAGGAATAAGAAAGGTAGAAGAGGGGAAGGCCTTAGGAAGAAAATTAATGAGTTCTTTTCTGGACATCTTTAAGAAGAAAATTCTTGATCATTCGAAAATACCATTTCCCTCAATTTTATGGGTATACAATTCAGAGGATTTTCAGCATGACTGAAGACAATCTTTCTGGTCTTCAACATGCTTATATCAACATCTGATTATCTAAAATTACTGCACCAGTACTTTTTTACCTGGTTCACACATATTAATAATAAAATAGCTGAACATCCCCAATATCTTGTCATCCTATAACATTCCCCCACCAAAAAAATGTGGAAATACAACTAAGTAAAATAATAATAATAATAGTAGTACATAAAATACTGTTTTCCAATTGATAGGTATTTGATTCAAATATCTCAAAGTAGTAAATTATTCTTAATAAATGTTTCCTAGAATCTCTAATTGTTTCTCTAAGGAAAATAAACACAAAAAAGTTATCTAACAAGTTTTCTCATTCAATGTTAATCCTACTCTGGTCATTATATAGCTAAATAGGGATTGGAAGTAGGAGAAGGACTTCATTGGTATAGGTAACTGGCTGGTAAGGAAACTCCTCTAACACAGTTTGCACCTTCTCTGAAACTTAGAAAATTGCTGCCTAAAGCTCTAAGTGGTTCAGTGGTTTAGCCAAGACCACGTATCTTGTATCTTCCTGGCTTCAGAGGCAGATCTATATCCTCTTCACCACAATGTCTCTCTACATAGTATATCGTATTCCAGGAAATACCAACTGCTTGGCCAAGTAAAGCTTCATCGATATTTGTGGTTTTTTTGCACGTGACTTTCAATCTAAAGGCTTTCTTCATCATGAAAAATATTCAAATTGGTTCTCATTTCCAGAATTTCTTAAATGAAAAACATATGTCCTATTGAATATATTAAAAATACTTAACAAAAACAAAGCTTTTATTTACCTGCATTGAAGCACCATCTACTCTTGCAACACAGGCCACTCGATCCAGAAAAGTTACTGTTACAGGCATAGCAACAAAGAAACCTCTCACAAAGGCCTTCAAATATCGTCTCCCAAAGCCTTGTATCATCCCCATTCCTAAAAAAATGAAGGGGGAAAAAGTGGGAAAATCACATAAGAGAAGAAGAACCTTTTCAAAAGAGGTCCTCTACTAGACATGTGAATTACAAAGGAAGGCAAAATGTCATTAAAAACAATCAAATATTAGATATATGATATATCTGGCCAAAGAATGACTTCTTCTCTAAACACATTTTTATACTGAATTCTTTTGTACCAATAGAAAACCTTTGATTTAAAACCCTAATGACAAACTCATTAACTCTGCTAAGCTGTTTACAGCAACGCACCAAGATGAAGTCCAGCTAGGTAACCTCAGTGAATAGCTTCCAACTACAAGGCAGAAACAATTAGAGAATGACAAATGAAAATAAAATAAGCGTTCCAAAATTAAACTCTGCCATATTCCAGCCTGATGAGGAATGTACGATGGTTAAAAAATCCCCCTACACACAAGGGAAATGTAGAGATTATTCACCTCCATTTAGCATTACTTACAATTACTTACAATTGCAAGTCATGTCATCATCTCCCTGGAGTCATGGTCCTCTTCAAAATGAAGGACACACCATGACCTATGAGTAGTCCAAGCTCCCTGAACAGGGACCCAGCTAGCCATTCCCAGCTGGGCAACTCAGCTCCTCTCCTCTCCTCTCCTCTCCTTTACCTGAGAGTGTTCTGCCCAAAAGAAGGTAAATTTTGAAGGTTCAAAGCTTGGGGTTTACTGGCTAGATTTCTTTTTTAAAAAATCAAGCTTTAAACCCAATTTATTCTGGATCTTACATATTGGACAACAATAGACCCCTGACCGAGCAAAAATTAATGGTTATTTGGGGGGCCCTCTTGGCTCAGAGTGATTGTAAATAGTAACTGTTTCTCTTTTGGCCAGCAACCCAGAGGGTCTTCCCCTCCCAGTTTGATTTTTTTTTTTAAATTAAAGGGGCCATCCCTTGATTCACTTCTTAAAGAGGCCTATTCACTGAAAGGTCTTGCCTCACTCAAAATGAGAACTTTAGAAGGGTCAAGGTCTCCCATTGCAACCTGAGCCACCTCTAGTCATCCTGATGTATATCTGGCAACTAGACCCAGATGACTGGAGGAGAAATTGAGGCTGGTGACTTTCCACAGCCCTCCGTCCCTCAAATGAAAGTCAATTGCAAGTCATGTCATCATCTCCCTGATGCCATTGTCCTCTCCAAGAACAAAGAGTAAACTACAGCACAAATATTACTAGCATAGGATTCTTATCACTGCTCTCGCTTTATCAAAATCCTTAGGTACTGCCAAAGTCAAAATGATTCTAATTTGACCTGTGATTTCTTCAGGTGCTTTACAGGACAGGCCCAGAGATACTGTTTAGACTCCAAACAAGTGTAAGAACAGTATAAAACAGAATATCCTGTGGGCTTTTGGAAAGAATTAAATGGTTACCACACCAGTAAGACTATATCACTATTAGCACTTCAGAATAGAATTGAACAATATAGAGATGAAACCACGAGAAAAATACTGGAGAAACTAGGAAACATAGGAATGAATGCAAGAAATGAAGACAATAAAGGTGTAGGAGATACCACAAGGGTGGCGATCATGTTCTCTCTTGACTATGAATGTGGGATCCTGTCCAATGAGGTGTCAAATTTACATCTGATGTGAAAAATAGGAACCATCCTTGGTAAATAAATAGGTATAGCTACCTGAACAATGCATCAATAGCAATAATATCAGCAATATCTATAAATAATGTTAATTGAATGACTCCATATTTCACTTTACAAGTTGTGAACAAGCATTTGTTCATGTTTCCTCATTTTACAGGAGAGGAAAACAAATTCCCAATGAATGTGGTACAATGGAGAGATCACCACCGGGGGCGGGGTCATGTTTATTTAAATCATGTCTCTGTCACTTAAAACTGTGTGATCATGGGCAGATCTCTCAACTGTTGTGGACCTTAGATGTTTAATGAGGCAAAATATGGGAGCTGCACTACATAGTCACTAAGATGTCTTCCCACTCTGAATTGATAGCCTTTCCTTACCTATATATAGCATTGCATTTGACCCTGCTGACCACTCTAATATATTCATTATGCATTTTTATGACCGTATTCTCTCTTGATTTTCCTCTTGACCTCTCAAATTCAACATGCATAAAACAGAACTCAACTTTTTCCACAACCCCACCAATATTCCAAATTTCCTATTTATATTGAGGCTACCATCCTCCTCCTAGACTCCCAAGTTAACAAGCTCAGGGTAATTTTCAACTTCTCATTCTCATTCATCTGATATATCCAATCAATTGTCAAACCTTGAAGTTTTTACCTTTTCAAAAGAAAACCCGTATCTGTCATCTGTTCTCCACACACTGAACTACCAGTCTAAAATTCAGGCCCTTATCACTTCTCACCATTGCAACAGCCTTTTTTTTTTTTTTTTTTGCTTTTTGGAGGGGGGAAGGCAGGACAATTGGGGTTAAGTGACTTGCACAAGGTCACATGGCTAGTTTTGTCTTAAGTGTCTGAGGTCACATTTGAACTCAGGTCCTCTTGACTCCAGGGCCAATGCTCTATTCACTGTGCTGCCCAGCCATCCCTTTTGCAACAGCCTTTTAATTGGTTTCCCAGCCTTCTATTTCTCCTTCTTTTAATTTATTTTCCACACAGTTTACAAAGTGATATCTCTGAAGTATTTTTCTCCTTATGTAATTTCCTTGCTCAAAAAACTATAGTGATTCTTTATAGGATAGACTACAAACTTCTCTATTCGGCTTGGAAGCCTGGCTTTGGAACCTGGTTCCAAACAACTTTTTACTTACTATGCATTATTTACTTCCTTTCATGCGATCTAATTCCAGCCAAAATTCTCTACTTGTCTTTCCTCCCACAGAACATCCCATCTCCTGTGTCTGTGCCTTTATTTACATACATAGGCTGACCCTAACGCCACAGATACACTCTCTCCTCACCTCCAACTGCTAAGAACGCCCTTCAAAGCTCACTTCATGTCACCATCTACATAAGATTTTTCCTTAACCTCACAACCACCACTGACGCCTTCCCCACGCGTAGACATTTCTATGGATTAATCTTGTATGTAATTTGTACTTACTGTATATTTGTACATATTGTTTCCTGCAATAGAATATAAGTTCCTGGAGGGCAGAGATTGGGTTTGTTTTGGTTTTTGTCCTTGTTTCTACAGCATCAGTGCCTGGCATATAATAGACAGTTAATATAATACTGATTATCACTTTCTAAACATTTTGAATTAAAGAGAAAAGAAAAAAATGACTCAGCTTTTACCCCCTGTGCAACATATACAATTTTAGTCAACATAAATGGTAGTGATGTGCATATGTGAAGAGGAATCTAGACCTCTAAATTGCCGGTAATCTAATTTGTCTATCTGGAATGAAGATAACTTGAGAATAGTTTTAGATTTCATTGCTTTTAAAGTAAGCAATTTGACTCAAGCTTTATAAGCAATAGTAATTTTTAAAATTAGACTGTTTATTGGTTGACACATATAACATTAATAAAATGTGAATGTTTTTCCAAAGATTCTAAATGCTTTTAATAAAACACTATTGTGAGCAGCTTTAGCCATTTGAATTCAGAAAACAGTAAACTTGCATGACAAGCCTCAATTTTATATTACCTATAAACCATTTTTAACATGAGTTCTTTAAAGAAGCTAATTTACTTTCAATGACAACATCTTTCAGCCAGAGATCTAAAACACCTTTACTAATTCTTTTTACATCACCTACACATGAGATTTAACATTCCATTTCAATGGATTATTTCATAAGGATCTCATTTACCATTTTCTACATGCCTTAGTAATAGAAGAACAATTTTAGCATACTCATTAAATCTGTACTGCTCAGACTCAAAAGATGCATTTTCCCTAGTCTTAGATTTCATTAGTTCAGTCTCTATGAAAACAGTTCCAATTTACATCAACTATTTCCACAACAAGGCAAAAATGTCCTGAATCCAAAAGTTCAGTGACCTTCACATATAAAGAACGTTGTCCTTCTGTTGCTTTTAAGGATGTTTTCAAAAAAAAAAAAATCCAGCAACTGAAACAGATGTAACCAATCTAATAATACACAGAGAACAAAATTTCCTATACTTTAGAGATATAAATTAATTGATATATGTGCTCCTGAAAAGCAGCTTAAAATTATATTTCTGTGAATCAAATTTTATTTCTAATACTTTAGAAAAGGTAGTGGCTTTAAACTCAGAGGACCTTGTCTCAAATCTCTCTCTAGTGCTTACTGCTTTATGTCCTAAATTGTCATTTGACTTCTATGAGCCTCAGTTTCCTCATATCAAATGAGTATGTTAAACTAGATAACCTTTGAGGTTATCTCCCAACTCTGAAATTCTGCAATTTCGTGAAACTATCTTGTAACTTGCTAGGGTATCATGCCATCTATTCTTTATGTTGTTTTCCATAACACTAAAGACATACTCAGAAAATATTTCAGATTTAAAAATAATTAGTAGTAGCAAAGGGTATGGCAAAGTCATGCTTGCCAGACATTTCTAATTTTGCTCTCTCATTGGAGGAGAGGGAAGAGATTGAGTGGGAATCTTCCTAATTTAAATCATGGCCAACAATCTTGAGTACTTCATGTAGGCAGCTTATGACCTCTATAAAACAGTGCTGACATATGTTCTATAAACTTCTAAGGTAGCCCCAGTTAGATTAGCTTTTGAAATACTTGTCTATTCACCAAAGGCATGTAAGTAATTCTGAATAGGAAAAAAAATGCTATTTTTCACTTTAAGCCAGAGCTAGTTAAAGGCCAGGTCTGTGATGACAGGAATGGAAGGGGCATGGGAGATAGGAAGGTGGGGCAACAAGTCCCCAGACTTCGGTTCCCTTTTCTCCCTGACAGTTGGCTCCTCCAGACACAGCAGTGATCTCATTAGTCTTGACCCTGTGCAAAGTCAGTCACTTGTGCAGAGTCAGTCTGAGAGACTTCATGTTTAAACTTTGGGTATACGAGAACTGAATTCTGTAAAAGCAGGCAAAATATTTTATTTCTCTTTGTATATATTAAAGCATAGTACATTGCACTTAGTAAGTACTTAACAAATGTTTGGTGGATGAATATGAATAAAAAATTAGAAACATTTAGAAATTTTCTGTTGCTTGAGCTCTTACAAGTTTTAAACTACCAAACTGTGGCTATTGTTGTTTGTCCTTGGTTTTCGAAGAGGACCAATGTCATCATGGAGTGATGTGGACTCATGCTTGAATTGGCTGTGAGGCAGAGTTGCACAAAGTCATCAGCCTCATTCTCTCTTCCAGAGACACAGAAGTCCAGTGGCAAGACAAAAGTCAAGACAACTAGCAATACCCCACAATGCACTAGATGACCCTGGCATCTTCAATGTCTGACCAAGGTTTTTAAGCACTCCACAGTGCCTTTCACAGCCATTGGAACATACTGTTGTCATCTATCCATTATACAGGGTGATGTTTTCACATACTTGGAATAGACACCCCCATAACTACAGATGGGTTTGAGACCTATAAGTTACCTTCAGCCTGGTTTAGCCCATCTGCCAAGATGGTTTGCTGGGATGTGGCTGTTGCACACGTTACAGCTTCTTAGAATCAGAGGTGAGAGCTAAGCGCCAGACAGACCTCAAAGATAGAGGAGCAGCTCTGAAAAGGACTCAACAAGCCCTCATGCCAGAGGTATTGATGGGGTCTGGGATACTTTTGTCTGTAACCTCAGTTTGTAAAAATCTCACTTGTGTTCAGGTACCTATGTATGTAACATCAGTTTGTAATAAGCCTGTGTAATTAAGTTGTAAAAGTCACACTTTCCCCCCAGACATAAAGGCATTAAATTTGCCTCTCCCCTGCCCCCAGCCTAAGAGTCTTTTCCCTGAGCTAGCAGTCTGCCTAGATACAGTACCCATGAATGTATCACCCAAGTATTTTTTAGAGAAATGTATACCTCCTTTGTTCTAAGTGGCCAGCTGCTCCTTAAAACCTTGAACAACATTATCAGAAGAGATAACTCCCTCCCAGTAGGTACCTCCTGAATCTCTAATCAGTCTAGCTTCCAAACTTGGCACAATCAAGCCTATCCTCCCAACAGCCATATTGGACCTATCTCACTCATCCTTGACCATGAGTAACCTAGTGATGTTGCAAGGCAAAAACCACACCTCCTGGTAGCACCCCCTAGGGGGATGTCCCAGTGAATTATGGGCAATACACCTGTGCAGTTGATACAAAAAGTGCATGTCCCTTTAAGCACTGACTGCTCCTAAACTTCTCCCTAACTCCTCCCTAACTCCATCCTTACCCACCTAGTTAGCGTAATCAACCTCTGACTGACAGTTTTATGGCTTTAAAAACTGTATTTCTATCCACTGCACTTTGCAGGCTATCCTTAACCTTCTCCTGCCCGCTGCAAAGCATAACATTGAACTTTACAACTGCCTTAGATCCCTGTAAGCTTGCAGGTCCCCTTACTCCTCCTTCTCCTGCCCACTGCAAAGTCAGCTTAACAATAAACTTTTATAACTCTGCCAAAAGATAGCTTGAGTCCTGTGAAATTCTTTCCAGACAAGAACCCTCTAGAGATTCATATGAGATCTCTTCTATACCCAGCTCTTCCCTACCTCTTCAGTATTAATCCTCCTTGAACACCCAATAAATCTGAAACTAATAGGCCACTGGAGGCACACCTCTCCTAGGAAACATCTTCCAACCAGCAACAAAACAATACTACAAAAAAATACTCAAAGGGGGAAAAAAGAATAGTTTATCAGTAACTTGTTTCCTCTAGTGACCATGAAAACTATATGCTTTCAAAATGTGAGCGCTGAGAAATTCATTTTCTTAACTAGTAAGCAAACCTAGTTCATTGCTGCGGTACCTAATTGTGAATAAAAGTGCCCAGATTCATATGAATCCTTAATATTTGCCATATGCTTTACAATACTTATAGGTGAAAGTTGTAATAAAGAAGGGAAAGTTTGAACACAGACTTCCAATGTTAAAAATAGCCGAAGAAAATTTTCACAAATAGAGGGTAGTGGGAAATACTTCACACCAAGTTTAAAGTATTTTTCATTTGAATAAGAACTTTTGCATTTCCCAAATGATTTATTTTGTCTTTCTGAGGTCCCTCCACCCCCAAATTACTGGTGGATGTATTTCTCCAAATAACACAGTAAGAGCAGACAGGTATTATAATAATACAATCAAGTATGGTGTTCTTACTATACATTTGACTCTACTCCAATGACATGCCTCAGTGTTTTTATAAAGAAAATATGAAAAATCCAAATCTCTGATCAATATTCATCACTAAAAATAAGGCTTTTTTTTTCAATTCAGCTATCAGTTCTAATGAAATATGTTCAATGTCAAAGTTTTAAATTCAGAAATATGCTCATTGAAACTATGCATATTGGACAACTAGGTGGTACAGTGAACAGAGCACCAGCCCTGGAGTCAGGAGGACCTGAGTTCAAATCCAGCCTCAGACACTTAACACTTACTAGCTGTGTGACCTTGGACAAGTCTCTCAACCCAGTGGGGTCCTACCTTCCCCCCTGTGGAATGAAGGAAGGAAAGAAGGAAGGAGGGAGGAAGGGAGGGAGGAAAAAAGAAGTATGCATATTACATTGGGGGGAGGAAGAGATTTGAGGAAGAAGAAAAAAAGAGAGTGAACTTTAAGTCTATATGTATGTATATAGGTATGCATGTGTGTATGTTATGTGTATATGTGTGCACAGCACACATACCTGAAATGAAAACTATCTTTGCATACTTCAAATGCTTCCTTATGGAAAAGGGATTAGACTTGTTCACTTTGGCATAACCAAGAATAGTTAAAAGTGGCAAGGGAGAGATTGAGATGATGTCAAGCAAAACTTTCTAACAATCAGAGTGGTTCAATGATGAATTACATTATCCATTTCTGAGAGAAAGGTGATAGTCTTAAGATCTAGAAAGAGACATACTTTCTGGACATGATCACTGATATTCATTTTGGTTGATTATACTTATTTGTTACAAGAGTGTTTTTTTTTTCTCTTGGAGAGAGTGGGGGAGACTTTTATATAAAGCACAAGAATAGAGAGAAGCACAGACAAGTAGGACATTTTTTAAAAGTAATACGTGGAATTATATCCCTTTTTTTTAGAAAATGGAAATAGTTTCATAAGCAGTCCTCTTTTTTCTGTCCTCTTTTATGTTTGAAAATGCTCCTCTGTGTGTGTATGTGGCTGCATACGTGGGTTCCAGTTCAAATAGAGTGGCCTAAAAATGGAGTATGCAGACTCCAGAAGCAGTGGTTTCTATTTCTCCACTAGAGGACTTCAAAGTATGGTTGACTACTTGTCAATTACTTTTTAGTGGGCATTCCCTTTAGGCACAGATTTTTGGACTAGATGGCCATGAAGGCTCCTTCTAATTCTGAAATT
>JAQQSU010017896.1:0-10598 GCA_028627135.1 Pseudochirops cupreus | reverse complement strand
CTTGTATAAAGTGCCCTGAGTACGGAAGTACGGGGCTCTCGTGATGTAGCTGCAGTGGAATAAACAACTCCTGTAAACCTCGGGCGTTCTGTCTGGTATTTCCTCCATCGGAGGCCGGTGATGACCGAAGACCCAAGATGGGTAAGTGAGGGCGGAGACCTCGGGAACTATAAGGCCCAGAGATAGTGGGCCCCTTACATTCCTAGTAATGTTATAGCCAGGTTCTGGAGTTCCCAGATTAAGGAGAAAATATTACAAGCTGCCAATAAGAAACAATTTGAATAATGTGGAAACACAGTCAGGATAACTCTGGATCTAGCAGATTCTACATAAGGGATCAAAGGGCCTAGAATATGATATTCCGGAGATCGAGGGAGCTAGGATTAAAACCAAGAATCACTTACCCAGCAAAATTGAGTGTAATGTTTTGGGGGAAAATATGGTCATTTAATGAGGTGGGGCACTTTCCAGCATTCTTGCTGAAAAAAAAGAACTGAATAGAAAATTTGACATTCACATATAAGAATCATGAGAAGGTAAACATGGAAAAGAAATCATAAGGAACTTATCTATATAGGAATATAGAAATCATAAGGAACTTATATATATATGTATGTGTGTGTGTGTGTATATATATACATATATATATATATATATATATATATATATATTCTTATTATTATTTACATGCATCTGGGATTTAACATATACAGACACTGGAGTAAGGAGATCCATCTTGCCCTACCAAAAAGGCAGAGGGGTGATGGGGGAGGATATAGGAGAGAGAAGATTCAGGCAGTGAGTATATACTGGGATCACTGTTTTGGGGTGGTGGGTAGGGGAAAGATGGGAGAAAATTCTTAACTCAAAATTTGGTGGAAATGAATGATGTAAACAAAAAATAAACAAAAGTTGATTTAAAAAAAAGAAATTCAGAGAGAAAAAGATTTTTCTAATCATTGAATGATAGATTTTCTCACCTTCATCACCATCCCCTGCTCTCCAATCATTCACTGATCTGAACTCCCTCAGGGAGAGAGAACACATTACCTCCTAAGGCAGTAAGCCCATTCCACTTTAATTGTTAGGAAGTTGTTTGTTTTTTGTTTTTCTTATATCAAGCCTCAGTTTGCCTCTTTGGAGCTTCTATCATGGCCTTACTTCTATTTTCTGGGGTGAAACGGAGTAAGTCTACTGGCTTTTCCAGGTGACAATTCTTTAGATTCTTCATGATTGCCACCCTATCTCCCCCATCTCTTTTCTTCTCCAGAGTAATTATTTCTGGTTCATTCTCTTCATCTGGGATTGTCAGGCCCCTTTGTCATTTTGATTTCTTTCATGTGGGAATTCTACTGCATGTTTTCCTAAAATGTGATACCCAGATCTGAATAAAATACATCATTATGTAGTTTGGCTGGGGCAAAGCCAGTGACCTTGGCAAGTCAAATTACCTCTATTTTTCCACTTGCAGCTGAAATATACCATTTCATAGGATCATAGATTTAGAATTCTAAGGTACCTTAGAGATCATTCAATCCAATATTCATTCCTCCCTTCTCCTCTCCCCTGACTACCTATAGTTCAATAAATGAAAAAAAAAAATGAGCTTGCCCAGTTACACTATCGGTTAAGAAATGGAACCATGACAAAGTGTTTGGTTCCCTTGCACTGAATCCAGTGTTCTTTCCATTGTACCACTCTTAACAAAAGTACTCATCATCAAACATTAACTCCAGAGGGTATCTTACATTTATTTTGAATGGTTGCTTTATATGCAATTTTAAAGCATAAAGATTGAATTCTACAATGAATCTTAAATCTTAGATTAGTAGATGATAAGCTTTTAAATATGAAGCTGCCATTACAACATTGTTATGTATTACCTATATAAAATGTCTTATGAGCATCACCCTGGGCATTGTATACATGTACCATATTGCATGTATACAACGTGTGCATGCTACAAATGCAATTGAGTCACTATATCAGAAACTGGTTTCCAGAAACTAACCATCTGTTTGGGAAATGAAGGCATATGTAACTCAAACAATCAAATGGTAAGCACTTATTAATTACCTCCTAGGTGCCAGGCACTACTTTTAAGGAGCTGACAGTCTATTTAAAACTAAAGAGCTGTAGATGGTATGATATACTACGTCTCAAATGAGTAAGTTCCTTTGATAAGGGTCAAAGGAGTTCTAAGAATGAGGTCTGTGGCTAGAGAAGCAGTGGAGGAAATATAAGTTCTTTTAACTCTTCCTGAGCCTCAGGGAAACTACTTAAGTAAATTACTAGACTGATCTTGAAGAAAGGAATTGGGAACATGGACTGAGGAGAAAATGTATATTATGTGTTTGGAGCCAGATATCATTTGGCTTGAATGCAAGAGGGAAGCAGTGTGGTATAATGGAAAGAGCAATGACTCTACTATCAAAGGGTCTGAATTCAAATTCCAGTTTTGATTCTTACCAACTTGGTGACCCTTGACCAAATCTTCAATCATACTGAGCCTTAAAATCCTTATCTGTGCCATGAAAGGGTTAGAGTAAATGATCCCTGAGATCTCTTCTACCTCTAGATCCAAGAACCTATTAAGAAGGTACCAGAGGGTAAGATGGAGAGATACAAAGTGGTCATATTGATATAGGCCTTCAATGCCAGGCTAAAGGTTCAAATTACTCTCTAGGTAAAAAGAACCTAATAAAGTTTTTTTGAGAAAAGAATATGTGATCATTGTCACAATGAAAAGTAAAAGAATGACCTCCTAGAATCTAGGACCTAGGACCTAGATTCTCCCAGCTTTCCTGCCTATGATATTTTCAAGTGGATACCCAATTCTTCCAGGCAAGTGGGCTATAGCCGTACTAGAAAAGTCTCTCCCTATGGCAGGAACCAAAACGAGAAAATTAAATGATGTTCACATGAGAACAATTTTCTAGTTAATTGCTTTTTTGTAAGCATAGATTTTGTGTTCTGTTTGAGTATCTTTGAAGATACTATATGCTACATCTTGATTTGCTCAGCTTTCTTAGCTGTTAATCACTCAGTAGAAAGTGGGTGACAGTTGGTTTCCTTCAGATCATGCTTGTGATGCATGCTTGGAGTGTTTCTTAATTTGCAATGCGTCTCTCTTTATCTTATTTCCTGGGTGGTTTTTCTGGCATGTTCAAGTTGTTTTTCTGTTTTCTGTGTACATCTGGAGCTTTGATAAATCAGCTTTTCCCCCTTTATTCCTTTCTGTTTTTGCTGTGGTTAATGTTGCTGTATTTTTTCCTGGACACAAGCTATTTTCTTTTTTATTGTGGTTCTTTTTGCTTGTGATTTCATGAAATGACCAAGCAAGTTATAGTATGAGACTTAAGGAAAACTTGTTTTAAAAAGTCCTTCTTAATGACAAAGCTATTGTCACCTTCATTATCATTATCATCACAATAATCACTAGCATTTATATAGTATTTTTTTAGGTTTGGAAAGCACTTTAAACGTGATAACTGATTTGAACTTCACAACAATCCTGTGATGCAATTTTTTTTTTTCTGGAGAGGGAAGGGAAGATACTTTACAAATTTTCCTCCTGTGAGTATTTGTGAAACAAGATTAAACTGAGCATCCTTTAGCTGGCATTGATCACAGGGGAAACAGAATTGAGAGAGAAAGAATTGGAGTCAAGGGAAAGGGGGAAGTGAGGTGACAGGGTCATAGAGGCGATCCTTGGTTAGGTCAGGGAATGAAAAAGATGGTTTTGGAAATCCTTCCAAACTCTTAGATTCTTTGATTAAAATGGATATTTTTTTGCATTCCTAATACTCATCTGCTATAAACAACTTATACCTGTAATAAAAACTAGGATGTTAATGTTTATGGGTTAGAAAACCTAAATAAATCTGAAACAACCCCAGATTAGATGAGAATATATTTTAACACATTATGGAAAGTCTACTAGCTGCCTTAATTTTCTCTTCCTTTAATTTGGAACACCTACACAGTCTGAAAAAGTTTGTTCTGGTTAAAATCAGCTCATAAGCACAGTGACATTGTAGATTTTCCCACACATATGACACAAGGTAATGGAGATTTCCAGGATTCTGTTCAAGGTACTGTAGTCATTATGTCAAAATTTCACTGCAAGGCTTAGAGGTGGATGCCTTCAGGTTTAAGTTTTCTGAAGTGTATTTGAGTGTGTGTGTGTGTGTGTGTGTGTGTGTGTGTGTGCGCAAGATTTTAAAATCTATTTGCACTCAACCTCCCTAGTCTCCTTATGTGCGTGTAATGTCATACGTAAAAGCAACAAATCAGTGGGAATTACTAGCCAGTCTTTACTGAAGCAGATTAAAGGAAAAAAAAAATCACCCAATGGCCCAAACAGTAGCTTTTGCCTACTGAACCATGAGAAGTGTCAGGAAAAATGTTTTTTAAAAACCCCCAGAAAATTGGGAAGGCTAATAAGCAATTTGGAGAGCCTTTAGGTACCTAATCCAAGTGGTGGCTACAACATGGTCCTTAATGTGGCCCAATTATCTTAAAACTCTTTGGAGAGGCTGTTTTTCATCATGTTTCTTTCATTCTTCAGTGTCTACGGTGCTGACCAACATCAGATACTATTAAGAAGTCTTCAAGCGTGTAAAATAATATGATTTCACAATGATTACATATTCACTCTACAGCTGGCTGAGTTTTTACATCTCCATTTGTCATTGACGATTGTGTCCAATTAAATGATTAGCTTTTAAAAACTGCTGCACATTATGAGAGTGAACTTGTGTTCCACTGCACTGAGTGATGCAGAAACAAACTCATTACAGCATGTAATTCACCCATATTAAATAACAAACAGATGGCTGCTGTAAATGAGACCTCCTTCTTCTCTTCAAAAGTGCCAGGAAAAAGGTGTTTTTATTTATCTTCGTTCCCAGCTTCTTTCTGCTTTCTTGACAAGTGGGCAGCTGGTTGCTGAGGTTTTCAATTGGTGCAGAAGAATGAAAAGCCTGTTTCCATTAATTTTCCCATAAAATAAGTCTTTGAATCATTTCTGTTATAAATGCAAGTGTAGTAGCAAGCTGCTGCTTGATTAATTCACTTATTATGAAGATTTCATCTTTTATAAGAGGGCCTGCAGGTAATTTATCTTGTTTAGTAAGATTAGAAAAATGTAATTATCTTGATACCTTTGGACCCCTCTCATTTTAATTGTGTTCCCATAAATTTCAAACATAAAGATGGGATTTTTTGTGCACAAATGTTCCAACATGTGGTAGAATAAAATGTGCTGTAAGATCTGCATAAAAAGTTATCAAGTAAAATACATTAGGATTGTACTATGACTAGGATACACACAAAGAAGACAGGCAAACAATTATGGAAGAAGAAACAAATATCTGTGTCTCTGGTTCCCTAGTCATCTAACAGCTGGGGTGGGGTAAGGGGAGTTGGAATTTATTTAGAGATTTTTCTTATTTTTTTTTAATCAATCATGAATGTCCCTAGGGAAATGAGAGAATCTGTCTTATTTAAACTAATAAAATTAAAATTGTGTTTGTCTTCAAATGTACCAAACCCAAATGAATTAAGGGTACCATTCGGCATGGATTCTCATTTTCATTTCTTCTACCAGCTCAACATCCTTGTGAATTTGAAGGCAGCTCTGTCTCTAAAATGAGAATCTAATTTGATTTACTATTCCAAAATGCCAATAGGAAAAGTGAGAGTGATTAGAAAGCCTTTTTTTGCCTGCAACCTTAGGAGTATGGGCTTACCCATCAGTGGCCAGGCTCTTTGGAGAGTCTTATTTTTTCTAGTTAATAGATTTCTTTTTATCTAATACAACTGGATATGGTATTCCTAATACATTTTACTTCATTCTGCTATCACCGTGATTTAATATTGCCTTTCCTCTGAATAGATGGATGAATTTACAGCCACATATGTCCATTATCGTGAACTTGAGTACATATTTCTCTTAGTTTACAATCATATGACCGTAAGAAAGAATTCAGATATATTACATAATTGTAGACATTGAGAATTTTCTAATCTTCCCTCCTCTTCAGGTAAGCATCTTGTTAACACTTTGTTTCCCTTCTACCACACTAAAATGGTAAGGTTGAAGATTCCAGCAGATTCCAGAAGTCAAGCTGAGAGTGCACTTGGTCCATCAACCACAAAACAGATGATCTTCTCGTCTGTGGAAATGTCTGAGAGATGTTGAAAAATTTAAACACAAAGAAAATGCTAGAATTTAATGCACAGACAGGGAATTAAAAATTTCAGTGACTATTCTTACTTAGTATACTATCTACCTGCACAGCACAAGGAACAGAGTAGTATAAAGATCAAGGGGTCATATTTTAAGTTAGAAAAAAAAAATGGGTTTAACTCACGTGTGATTCTGGGTAAGTGACTCAAAAACCCCCAGCCTGAGTTTCCTCATATGAAAAATGAGAATAATAATAATTTCAGCAACTACTTCCAAAAGCTTATTTTGAGACTCAAATGAGATAAAAACATAAAAATTATTTTTGCCACCTCTAAAGTGTTAGTTATTATTATTAAGTAAATATAAAAGGGCATGAGAGCCTTGTTTTACATTTTCCTTTTCACAAATCACCTGCGTAGAAAAAAGTGTTAATTTTATCCTGTATAATTAGAATGTTTACTTTTCTATGATCATATTTCTTTTTTTCATCTTTCAGACTAGTTCCATCAGTATATATTTGTCAATCAATAAACAGGCATTTATTAAGTGCCTATACTTAAATGCATATAGTTATGCTAGGCATTGTAATAAGTACTGGGGAAATAAAGATATGATAAATTAAGTAGTGTCTGCCTTCATGGAGCTTACATTTTATCAGGGAAGAAAGCATTCTCACGTATAAATATATGCAAAATAAATATATAAAAATATATGTAAATTAAATGAAAAGAAATGGAGAGGCATTAAAAGCTAGTGGTAACATCATGAAAGGCTGTACATGTAAGAAGGCACTGGAGCCAAGTTTTGAAGGAAACTTCACATTTTAAAAGGTAGATAGCAAATCCAAAATGAAATGGCATATGTTAAGAATAGAAAGTAGACCAATTTGACTCAACCAAAGAATATCTGAATGAGAGTAATATATAAAAGGCTAGAAAGACAAGTCGGAAACAGGTTATGAAAGACGGAATTATCATACACAAGAATTTTTATCTCCTTGAGGAAATAGGATTCCCCAGGAGTTTCTTGATCAAGAAAGTCATATTGTCAGATTTGTTCTTTAGAAATATCACTTTGCACTTAGATTGTGAGGATGAAGACTTTGGAACAGAGAAAAAGTTTAGGCAAGGAAACCAACTGGCAAGAAAAAAAAAGGTACAATAATCCAGACAAGATATGATGACTGTCTTAATAAAGGTAGTAGACATATGACTGGAAAGAAGGGAACAAATATGATATACATCTTAGAGGCAAAATAGATGAGACAAGGCTTGTGGAGTGAGAAAGAGTGGGATATTGAGGTTGTGAATGCTGCCATTTTTTCCCCCCTGGTTAGACTGTGTCAATCTATTCTCCTATGACCTCATTCACCATCCCTGTAGTGATCTGTACTTGAGGCACCCTTTTTTGTCACTACTTCCATATCTGTGTTGTTTTCCCCATTAGAAAAAAAAATTCTTGAAGACTAATTTTACTTTTTTATTTCTATCCCCAGTCCTTAGCACATTGCTTTTCACATAGTAAAAACTTAATAAATTCATTCAATAGTGATGCTCCAGAACAGTTAACCACTTTTTTAAAGACATACAAGTCACCTAGTAGGTAATCTTTTTGAACACAAAAGACAAGAAAGAAAAAAAGTCCACACTAAATCAAAGAATTTCAGAGTTGTGTGGGACCTCATAGGCTAGCCAGTTTAGCACATAGTCAAGAATTTTCTCTGCAAGCTTACCCCACAAGTGATTACCAAGCCTTTGCTTGATGATTTCTGCAGTGAGAAAGAACCTTTTATGTCCCAAAGAAGACCTTTCCGTATGCTGTCTTATCAAATGCATTAATCAAAAATCCTTAATAACACAAGGATTCCACAGATTCCTGGGAAATGCTGCAAGAGAAACCCTGCCAAGTTTATATAGAACTATCAATGCCTCTTTTGTGTCTGGATATTCATCCTGCTTTGAGTCTATCTAATCATACTATCATGTTATCCAGCTCACATAGCTCCATGTTTTTGGTAACCATTTTACTAAAATATAACTGATCTCTATATTTCCCTCGCATTTGAATTTAATAAATTTTTGTCACGAAAGGAAATGTTTAGTCTGACATAATCTTTTATTGGTGAAGTCATACTGGCCCTTCTTTCTTTTCATGCTCAAAGTACCCTTGATTAATCAAAAGTTACATGATCCAAATGAGCTTCATCCTCAGGTCTTGAAATAAGTGGCAGATATCACTATTGAGTCATTGTCAGTGATATTTAAAAAATTATGGAGGGCAAGAGAGGTGTCTCAGAACTGCAGCAAGGTATTATTCAAAAAGATAGTTTTTCAGAGGCATACTATTATGAACTTCAAGAAAAGGAAGCAGAGATCACAAAGAACCAGGAGATCTAATGAAATATACACTCACACAATACACATTATGATGCATATAGAAATATACACATGTACATTTATGTGAATACACATTTATCTTTATACATATATATTATATAGATGTATAGATAGATCTCTCTATATATTATCAACATTTATATATACTGTAATATATATATATATATATACATATACTCTTTAATACTGTGTTTTATGCTATTCTGATGAAACAAGAGAAAGATGGATTTGATGATAAGATAATTAGATAGACTCAGAACTTGTTGAACAGCTATTAAATAATGGTTCCATTTAAACTAAAAATAAAAAGAGATCTGCAGTGGACTTAGAAATCTATGCATAACCCTATGCTGTTCACTTTAAAGAGGTAACTGAATTCATCACGGGCATCTAGGTGATCTCTTCATATTTCCTTACTTGTCTTAACTATCAACTGCCTAGTAGTCATATTTGTTTTGTATTTTCTCTTTTTTTTCCCCCTGGCCTTAGTTTTCTAAGCATCGTCAATATCTGCTTCTTTGGATCAAGAGTTCTTTTCCTTTTTTTGCTTCATAGACCCATTTGGCAGTCTGGTGAAGCCTGGGAACTTATTCTTCGGAAGAAGTTTTCAGTTTATTGAAAGAAATTATAAATTTCAATTAGAGATTAATGAAAATAAAGATAAAATTTTCTCAACCAAGTTCACAGATGCCCAGAAATCTAGCCTTGGACTTATTAGGTTCCATAGAACCAATATTAACAGCTTCTTGCTTAAGACAAAGCCCTCCCCTGCCTTGATCATCATTAAAATAATTTCTCTTTATTACATTCTTGAGACTTTTCTATTCCTGCTGGTCTAATTTTTCTCATAATGAATATTAGGCCATAATATGTTACATATGCATTCTCTAAACTCTTTAACATTTGCTCACCCAAAATCTAGCATGCATGCCAGTCTATTACCAGGCTATCTCTCTTTTTCTATCACAAATTTGAACACAGGATGATCACTTTCCCCCAACAACTTTGTTACTGGGAATTAGATCCAGAATCAAATTTCTGATTTTGGTTCCTCCATCATTAAAAGGATGAAATTATCTATAAGGCATGTGCAGGAATTATTAGCTAATCTACTTTTTACTAGAGAATGAGCTACAGCAGATTTCTAAATAATTAAATTTCCTCCACCACTACCCTATTATGTGCCTATGGCAGCCTGGTGATGTTTCCCAAGCATCTCATGTATTTCATCTTTCTGTCACAGTGTTCTATAATACACTCCAATAAAGATATTGCTATTATTTCTGCCTCTGGTGTTCTTTGCTCAAATAGTCCCCATCATCCTTTGGTTCCTGGTTTTCCTCATATGAGTTTGTGCTACTCTATCTACTCCTTTTTTCCTCTCTCATTCTTTATAAAGAAGTTAAAGTTTTCCAAAGTTATATCTCATTCAAGAGTCTCAACCCACCAAGACTCAGTGATAACAATGAAGAAAAATTTTCTTCCTGGTATTAGGATTTTTAGTTTACTTTGTTTATTACTTATACTGTGTATTGATGCTCTGGAAAAGTCTTCAATGTAGATGAGAGAACTATGCACAAAAATAAACATAAATAGAGTGTTGTAGTGCAGGAATAATAAAAGTATCAGAATTCAAAAGAGGGAGAGATCATTTCTCGCTATAAGATTCAGAAAAAAAACTTAATGAAGAAATTTGCATTTGAATGAGTGTTATGGGAATCTGAAGATCTTCCCTGACCCTAGGCCCTTTGCTAAAGTGGCTACGTGACCCTGAGGACCCTTGGATATTTGAAAGTATACTCTGTTCCCTAATAGGCTGAATGTGATCACGTGGAGCCATGGAGCTGGAACGCAGGACTGCCTGCATGCTGACTTCGTTGAGGCAAGAGCAAGAATGGTGAGCTGCCTGCATCGGGACTGGGACAGAAGCGAGGAGTGGCTGCCTCCTGCGGGAGGAGGAGGAACCCAGGACTTCAGAATTCAGATAAGAACTGTGCTCCAAAGCAGGA
>JAQQSU010017895.1:0-10599 GCA_028627135.1 Pseudochirops cupreus | reverse complement strand
AAGTTCACTAGTTGCTCCTGTTTTTGATGATATTGTTCTGATTATATCAAGACCAAGAATACTGCAGAGTCATCTGGGTGGGATTCCTAACCACTTAAAAGATTTTGGCCCAACTATCCACATAGGAAAATATAAGGGAATGAAGAGTATTTACTGTCTAGACTACTTTCTCCAAGGTGTGTGTGGGAGTGGAGGAGGGAGATGGGGTCCTTGGCATCAAATCATAGAGCGTGGTAGGAACAATAGCTACCATGTAGGCTAGTCCAGTTTTTCCTTAAAAGGTATTGAAAAAATTATTTAAAAAATTATTTATTCATTTTTTGTTTGTAAAATTCAGTTCCACAAGTTTTTGAGTTCCAAATTTTCTTCCCTTCCCTCCCCCTCCCCAAGACAGTATGCAACCTGATATAGGCTCTACATATACATTCACATCAAACATATTTTCACATTAGTCATGTTGCAAAGAAGAATTATAACCAATGAAATGAACCACGAGAAAGAAGAAACAAAAGAGAGAGAGAGAGCAAGTAGCATGCTTCAATTTACATTCTGACTCTGCAATTCTTTCTCTGGATGTGGATAGCATTTTCTATCATGAGTCTTTTGGAGTTTTCTTAGAACTTTGCCTTGCTGAGAAGAGGCACGTCTATCAAAGCCAATCATTGCACAATGTAGCTGTAACCGTGTACAATGTTCTTCTGGTTCTGCCCCCCTCACTCAGCATCAGTTCATATAAGTCCAGGTTTTCCTGAAGTCCACCTGCTCATCATTTCTTACAGCACAATAGTATTCCATTACATTCGTATACCACAACTTGTTCAGCCATTCCCCAGCTGATGGGCATCCCTTCCATTTCCAATTCACTGCCACCACAAAAATAGCTGCTACAAATATTTTTGTATATATGGGTTCTTTTCCCCTTTGTATGATCCCTTTGGGATACAGCCCTAGAAGTGGTATTACAGAGTCAAAAATGGGGATGCGCATTTTTATAGCCCTTTGGGTGTTGTTCTAAATTGCTCTCCAAAATGGTTGGATTAGTTCACAGCTTCACAAATAATGCATTAGAGTTCCAATTTTCCCACATCTCCAACATTGATCATTTTCCTGTTTTGTCATGTTAGTCAGTCTAACAGGCATGATGTTGTGTCTAAGAGTTGTTTTGATTTGCATTTCTCCAATCAATAGTGATTTAGAGCATTTTTTCATATGACTATAGATATCTTTAATTTCTTCCTCTGAAAACTGCCTGTTCATATCCTTTGACTATTTATCAATTGAGGAATGACTTGTATTTTTATAAATTTGAGTGAGTTCTCTATATATTTTAGAAATGAAGCCTATACTAGAGACACTGGTTGTAAAAATTCTTTTTTCATTTTTCTGCTTTCCTCCTAATCTTGGTTGCATTGACTTTGTACAAAAAACTTTCAATTTAATGTAATCAAAATTATCCATTTTGGATTCATAATATTCTCTGTCTCTCGTTTGGTCATAAATTTTTTCATTCTCCATAAATCTGATGGGTAAACTATTCCTTACTCTCCCAGTTTGCTTATAGTATCATCCTTTATATCTAAATTGTGTACCCATTTGGACTTTATTTTGGTATACGGTGTAAGATATTGGTATATGCCCAGTTTTTGCCATACTATTTTCCAATTTTCCTAGCAATTTTTGTCAAATAGTGAGTTCTTATCCCAGAAACTGGGGTCTTTGGGTTTATCAAACAGTAGATTACTATAATCATTGACTACTGTGTCTCATGTACCTAACCTATTTCACTGATCCACCACTCTATTTCTTTTTTTTTTGTAGCTCATTCCATTTATTTTTAGAATAGATTTATTTAGAAACTTACTCTCCACCTCTCTCATTTGTATATCAGACCTCAATCTGCCTCTTTGAAATTTCCACACAGATAAAAGGTGATATCTGGGAGCTAATATAGTAGAATAAGTAGTAAATTCTTATAATTCTCCAATAATCACCTCTAAACAACCATAACACAACACCCCAAAACAAATCCTGGAACAGCTGAACAAGCAAAAAGGAGTGAAACAATTTTTGTCACAAGAAATTTGAAAGAATGGCAAGAAAGGTCTCTTTCCCATGGGTAAAAGAGGAGTATAGGCCAGGAAGCATCTAAGCAAACCAGCAGCAAGCTCTACCTCAGCAACCAGCAGTAGATCCTGAATGTCAATCACCACTCTATTTCTTAGCCAGTACCAAGTAGTTTTGATGATTGCTGCTTTATAATACAATTTAAAATCTGGTATGGCTAGGCCACCTTCCCTAGTATTTCTTTTCATTAATTCCCTTGATATTCTAGACTTTTTGTTCTTCCAGATGAATTTTGTTATGATTTTTTTTTAGCTTTATAAAATAATTTTTGGTAGTTTGATTGGTATGGCACTGAACAAGTAAATTAATTTAGGTAAAATTGTCATTTTTTAATATTAGCTCAGCCTACTCATGAGCAACTGATGTTTTTCCAATTATTCAGATCTGACTTTATTTGTGTGAAAAGTATTTTGTAATTGTATTCACATAGTTCCTGAGTTTGTTTGTTTGTTTGGTTTTTTTGGCAGGCAGACTCCAAATTCTTTATTGAAACAATTCTTGAGATTTAATTGTTTCAGGGGACTAACACTCAGGCTATTGATGTAGCCCTCAATACAAAAAACCAGCATATGAAGACTAAGCTTCTCCACCCTCATGCTTCTGACTGGCACACCAATATGGCCAACAAAGCTATGCCCAAAAGAGTCAAGATTATACCCTTGTAGAATATCTTTTCTTTGACGTATCTAAACAATCTTCCTTTTGTTAACTGTTAGCTTTTCTATGAGTCTCTCATTTCATTCCAGTCTTGAACATGAAGTACTAGTTGAATTTCAGGGTCTCGTTGTTTTCTTTTGTTTCATTTTTTCCCACCTTTCTCTGTATCCCTAAAGTTTAACACAATGCCTGGCATATGGTAGGTGCTTAATAAATGCTGGTTGGCTGATTGACTGGCTGAATTAAACCCAGCTCACATCAACACTGATGACCACTCTCCTCTCTTTGGGTGGTCATGATACCAGGTCTTTCTTCTGTCTCATTTTACTTTTCTGACCACTTGTCAGTCTCAATTATTAGGTCATTATCCATATCCCATCCCCTGACTGAAGGTATACCCCTCAGTGGTTCTAGGCCCTCTTCTAAGTTCTCATGACTTCAATTGCATTCATGACCCATGACTTCATTTATTATCTCTATGAAGATGACTTTCCGACTATAGACTCTCTGCTGAACATGAGTTCCGTGTCAAACTTTTTATTAATATTTAGATCTAGATATCCCATATACATCTAAAATTCAAAACAGGATTTATTACCTTTCCTCCAAAATTCATCTTTCTTCTGAACTTTCCTACATGCGATCAAACAAAACAAATTCCTACATTGGCCTTATCCATTGGTTGTGTCTCATTCTTTATTATGAGTCTATTACTTTTCTGCCAGAAGGTACACAGTCTACCAGTCTGTCTAATCTTAAGGTAAAATTTATGTAGCGCCCGAGTCACTATCTTGACCAGAAGGAAACAGATATTTTCTAGTGTTCTCTTTAGTCCTACTAGTTCTTCCTCTCGAGGATTTGAAATATATTGAATATCCATTTTCAGCTTATATTCTTTTCCCTGCAAGTATTTTCCACCTGTAGGTTTCTTGAATGAGCTAACTTATGGGAATCGAGGACACATAAAAAGAAACTCAATAATGACGCATCCTTTTGTCTGCCTTGTGTGAAGTAGGGATCTCTATCTTTCAATGATGTTTCTTAGATTAAGTATATCTCCCATAGCACCTACTACAGTACTAAGTGCACAATAAATATTTATCAATTGATTATTTTGGTAAAGTGTTCCATAATTGTAAAGTTCTATTTAAGTGAGGTATTTCTAGTAGGATAAAGCACAGGAGGATATCTTGACAGTCCTCAGTGCTTCTCACTTCTCAGGCTAAAATAAGGTGTCCAAGTTGGTGCATATATCACGTTTCTTGTCAGAGCCTCCATCATGTCTTACCTCAAGCTATTGATTTCCCTTCTCATATGTAATCTATTGACCATTTAGCCCATTGACAATGCCTCCCCTTCTCTTGTCTGGTCCCTAGTCTGTATTACCTTCAGACCTCAAATTTTAAAGCCCTTCTTTGTAGAATGACTATAGAATTTTTTTTTAATGAAAGCCAAAGGATGTATTTTCAGGATAACTCAATAGAATACTGTTAGAGAAAAGAAACTTAGAGATAACTCTTTCTAACCCCCCTTGCCACCCCAGCTCACCATTTTACAGATTACTCATGCTGAGAAAGGAGAATCCTTCTTCCACTCTGATCTCATATTTTCTCACTTGATGTTGGCTCTTGGCAACCCCATCTTTGATCATCCTGGACCTGGGAGAATGGGTCTCAGTGGGCAGAGGAGAGTGCAGCATGACTAGGGCAAACTGCTAGCTATTTGCTTATGTTCCGTTCTCTATTGTCCCTCAGCACACTGTACTACTTTCCTTTTTAGAATGAGAACATGCTTTTTCTACCTGACTTCATTCCTCTTTGCAAGTAATTGTATTTAAGACATATTTCTTATAAAAGGACATAAAAATGGACCCAAAGATGTGTATCTTAGGCTTGTGTCCAAATCATTTATTTGGTTTGGCAATCTTGTATTAATGCACTTGCCTTGTTAAGAACACTATAAAATGACTCATAGGGTGGTATGCTGTTAAAAGCCCTACTCATGCTAATTAGCCACTTTTATTTTATTTATCAACATGGTTCAGAACCAGGGCAAGAGTCAATTCATTTGGAAATGTTTTTTTTTTCCTCTGGAATTGTTAAAATTGAATCCACTTATACATTTTTCTCCTTTTCTCTCATTATCTTAATGGCCTTTCTTCCCTTTCCTCCCACCTCCATAATCTCTTGTCCTTCCAGTAGATTCCTATAATCTTTCACATCTGTCAATCTCATGCATGAGTAGAACAATAAAGGAAAAACACCATGCCCACGTTTGGGGAATAACACAATGGCAGCTTCAATTTTGAATACATGTCCCTCCATCTCATAATTTTAGAACCTATGTCAGGATTAGCCTTATGAGTATATAGAAAAATGGCTACCTATTTGGTGCATCTTGAAGGATGTTATAAAGTTCTTGTCTTTTTTTCACTGCCTCTGCCAGGGTTATTGAAATTCCTACCATTAGTCATTCTTTTTGATTAATTTAGTGAAAATACCAAGTACGTTATTTGGGAGGGAAAATTACAGTGGAATTATCAACCACTTATACCTTATTGTTAATTAGTTTATAAACTTAGTCATTAATGAAACAGGAAGCTCTGAGCTTGCTTCAGGGGGCAGTGAGAAGACCCTACTTTGGGGGCCTACATCTTTGTGTATCTCAGTTCTAATGGGGGAAGAAAGCAATGCCTTTAACATGAAGAGAAGACAATGGCAAGTAGTTAACGATGTAGAAAAGCTAATACTGTCTGTCAACCATAATCTGCTTTTCAATTCTGCTGAGGCCTGGATGTAAACTTCACTAATAACAACAATTCTCCCTTGTGCAGGGCTTTACAAGGTATTATTTCCTCACACTCTGTGAAGTAGATTGTAGAAGTATTCTACCTATTAGACTGATGCAAAAATAAAGGATCAAGGAGGTTAAATGACTTGCTTATAAACACACAGCCGATAAAGAGATGAGACATGACCTAAGGCATTTTTATTTCCAAAGTGGTGATCTTTCTACCATACTGTGGTGCTACTTTTCTACCAGACCACATTTTTTAGCTACCTCTTCTCTTAACCATTTTTTTCCAGATCTTCAACAAATTAAGTTCAACAAGTCTTTATCAAGTGTCCTTAAAGAGGAGAGAAAAACAGCCATTAAAATGATGCTGAATTGTAGGACACTGAATATTTTAAAATTAAGGATCTTTGTTATAAGAAAAGCTGCCTGGCTTTTTATAGAAGATGCCCTCAAGGTACTGTTGCTTAATTGCTCCATTGTTGTATAAAGGCAACTTTGTCTTGAGAAGGCTTATCTCTTGCTTCCTACTTATACCACGTGAATGAACCCATTAGTTTGAAAAATGATATTTTATACCAAACAATGCTTAGGGTAATATTTTTCAAAAACTACCTATAACAAACTCTCTTTTAAATTGTATTTTAAATGATTTTCATAATTCATATGGATCTGTCACCCACTTTGGTACCTTACATTCATAATCACTCAAAATAATTCATCCTAACTATCCACAAAGGAAAAACCAAGTGGATGAAGTGGATAGAGAAGACATTTATACACACACACACACACACACACACACACACACACACACACATTTACATATGCACCCTCACCCCCCACATCTACCTCCACCCCTCATATATATGTATTGAATATATACTATACATGGAAATGAATCAGGCCCAGAATTGAACAGGAGGAAGAGTAGGCTGGATTATACTGTGTGTTTAGTGACCACAAGCTTTTTTCTGAAACAAAGGATGATATATTTAAAGCAATTTTCTTCATGCATTGATGCATGGATGTATATATCACTCATATACTATTTATTTTGTAAATATGGTTGGTTTGTAACTATTATTATATCAATGATTTGTGACTTCATTGCTATGGGAACTCCTTCCACTAATACAAAGTGTGAACCATCTATAACTTAGTTGATGGTCTGAGAGAGTTACTCAAGACTTGGAAAGGAGTGTCCTTGGTGAGGTTTGAAACTAGGCCTTCTTATTTTCAAGTACAACAGCATAACCATGATGCCATGTTGTCTCTCTAGGACTTGAAGGAAAAAAACACACTTTTTCAATTGCTTAAGAAACTAAAGAATTAGGTATAAAGCAAGTTTCATTTGTAAACATTAAAGAAGAGCATCAGGTGATTAGTTGGGATTTGAATCTCTGTTGCATAGCCTAAAGCTTTTGACAAAGGAAGAAATACAGGGTGGAAAGAAAATTAGAGCAGACCTTTCCCCCAAATATCAATGCTACTCCCTGGATTACGACAGATAAAAGATCATTTACACAGGACAATGCATAAAACTTGCTAATGGTTATTCTCTTGGAAGTGCAAAACACAAAAGGCTCTAGGTTAAAACAATGGCAATGAATCATTTATGAGACATTATCTACAGAGATGGATTGGATCCATCTGGCATAGCTGGAAAGTTTGTTGTTGTTGACATAGTTTCATTGGATTTTGTTTACAGTGTTTGGAAAGAAAGAAGGATTAGGGAAGATACCAGGAATTTTTTAGCTAGCAGGTAACCAAATTTAGAACTTTCATCAGAAGTTACCTAAGACCCAATAAAAATTTGAAAGATGCTGAGGAATCTTGTAGGAATAGCAAATGATGAAGCTCCAAATGGTAACAACATGGAGGGTAAGATTAACAGCTCCCAACCCATACTGTAGGGTCTCCAGGATCTATTTTTGACTCTCCATTTAGTCTAGCAGGAAGCTGTTCTATCTTGTCCTCTGATGAATGTACCAGACACCAGTAATTGGAAGGGATGGAAATTCTGGAAGAAGAAAGCATATGTTTTAAAAAGGTTGAAACCTTGTTGAGGCCAATGGTGAAAATTGCTTGCTGTCATATTAGAGTAGCCAATCTGGCTATGTGATGCTACTCCAAGAGTCTGTATGAGTGGGAAGGATGGGCTCTACACTAAGCTCTTAAGTTTTCACCTGAGAAAGGCTGTGCATTTAGAGAGTGAACCAGGCATAAATAAAAACCCTATGGGAGATGGGGGTAGGGCTAGTTAAGGGAAAGTTTCTGTCTTATAATAAACTGGGGATTTTTAGCTTAGAGATGGGTAGAATTAGGAGGTACATGATGGTCTAATTCAAGTATTTGAAGGACTGTGACACAGCAGAGGGATTAGATTGGTTCTGCATTGTGCTAGATGGCAAAACTGGAAGTAATAGGGTGGGATGGAGAAGATTTCTGTTCTGTGAAGAAGAAAAGGCATATAATGAACAGAAGAGAGTCCTGGCCTTGTAATCAGGAAGACCTTTGCCTACTCATAGTGACTGAGTATTCAGGCCTAACTGAGGAAGAGTGATTGAATCTCAGTGACTGGGGAATGACGTGATTGACTTAGACTATTGTAGACGGCAGCCATCTCTTTGTGTTAATTAAGCACTTAGATATTTCCTACCCCTTAACCCCTCCTTCATATTTTTCTGGAGGGAGAGGTCTTAGTGGATCTGGATCTCAGGTTGGAAAAGCCTGCTCATGCACCTAGTCTCTCTTCTCCCCTTCCTCCCCCTCCCCCCAGGAGCCAACAATGGTAGTCTTGGGGTAGAAACTCATGGGAATTACATGTCTTATAATGTACCTAGTCTAATATGAGAGTTCCTTGACCCCCAAATTCCGAAGTCCAATCTTCCAGTCAGTTGGTCAATAAGCATTTATTAAGTGCTAAGCTTTTAGTGAGAAAAAAGAAGGGTACTTGGGCAGTGGCTGCATCCTGAGTAGTATAAGAGAATCCTTACTGGAACGCACATGTTCCTCTTAGCTAAAGACTAAAACCATGACAAAGTGTAGCAAAAACCTGGACTTTTCCCACTATTACCAAAAGTTATTTGAATAATGAATGTCTAGCATTAAGGCGTTATTGGTGGAATTGTGAACTCATCCAACCATTCTGGAAAGGATTTAGTAACAGCAATATTGTACAATGAACAATTGTGAGTGACTTATCTGTTCTCAGCAGTACAATGATCCAAGATTCTAAGACAATCCCAAGGAACTTACAATGCTTTCTCTTCCAGGGAAAGAACTGATAATGTTTGAATACAGACCAAAGCATACTCTTTCTCTCTTTCTTTTTCTTTCTTTCTTTCTTTCTTTCTCTTGTCCTTCCTTTCTCTTGTCCTTCCTTCCTTCCTTCCTTTCTTCCTTCCTCCCCTCCCTCCCTCCTTCCCATCTTTCTTTCCTTCTTTCTTTTTTCTTCCACAAAACAACTAAAATGAAAATATATTTTACATAATTGAACATGTATAACATATCAGATTGCTCACCATCCCAGGAAGTGGAGAGGGGAGGGAGGGATAAAAATCAGAACTCAAAACTTTTTTAAAATGGTATAATTGGGGAAAAAATAAAGTGGTATTACAAAAAAAAAAGATGAAGGTCCAATGTGGAAGAACTGTCTCTTAAGTAACTTCAAGTTTGATTTCTTTTTTGGAGGGGTAGGGGGAAAGGGGAAGAAATCTAAACCCACAGGTTAGTACTATAAAACTGGAGACATTTATGAGCTTCTGCAGTGAAAGTGGGACACCAAACCCAGAATGTTGGTGGGGGAGGAGCAAGTCTGCCTCTTTAGCAACTCCAAATTCATTTCCCTTTCTAGATATGTCCAAACCACAGAGCAGCTTTTTGGGAAGAATATGGAGCCCTGGAAAAAGGGAAAAGCAGGACTCACCATGGAGAGAGAAGAACCTTATTGATTGTTTATGGGCTATTGTGAGTTATTAATGTGATTTGGATATTTTCTGTTCCATTCCATATACATATTATTACCTTGAGTATTTGTATGAGGAGGTGGAGACCTTTTTATATACATCTGTGGAGACTGAGAGATGACCTGTATTTAGTGATTTCCCAGAGTACACTTTGAATGGATGCAAAACAAGCCAAAGAGATATAGTCTTGGATTGCTGCCCTCAAGATTGAACATGATATTTCCAAAACTTGGAGGTCTGAGCCATGGGTTACACAAGCATACCAGATCTAACTCAGAAAGTCTGGATTTTTATCTTGGTTTCATCATTAACTAGGTACATGGTAATTTTTACATTTCTCTCCTGAGATGTCTCCATTGCCTTATGGATTTGGTGTCAGGAAGACCTCTGGTTGAATCTCGCTCAGTTAGTTCTAATTGGGATATGAACCTGGGCAAATAGCCTTAAGCCACTCTCAAAAACTGTTGAATACAGTAGTCTGGATTTTTTCAGACAAAAAAGCACTATATTAGTAGGAACAGAGCCATCCCTAGACAATTGTAAATTAGGTGGTCTATTTTAGGTATTCTTCCTCATCTGCTCCCTCTATTGCCACCTAACTTTGGCATATGGTGCCTTCACATTGACCTTAAGCTTCCCACAGTGTCCCATGAACCAAAATCTTTGTGGACCAGTGCTCCTTCCAATTAAACCTGTGTTGTGTTTCATTCTGCTGCTCTCATACATGTCCTAAAGCTGTTCTCAGCTGCTCATCTAAGTGAGGATCAGATAAAATAAGCTCAATTATTTTAATAAGAGATAAAGGCTTAAGGTGTTATATTTCCCCAGAGAATTCAGATTTTAACATTCCTTAACTCTCATCTGTAAAATGGGGACAGTTGAAGGCTAGGCAAGGTGATGTCTAACACTCTTAACATTCTATATTTATCTAATAGTGAAATTTGTAATATTAGTCACCTTTTCAGAAGGGGAAACATTTTTATCTCACCACATAGGTTTGAATATCTACCCTATCTAATGATAAGGCTGGTCCTGAATAACAGCATTTTTTTTT
>JAQQSU010017894.1:0-10599 GCA_028627135.1 Pseudochirops cupreus | reverse complement strand
GAAAATCAAAGGTTAAGTCCACTAAGTCTTATTTTCCAGACTGGGAATGACAGTGGTTGTGAGGAGGAGGCCATTTAGTGTTATACCTACTGCAACTGACAAAAATGTCATGGACATAGAGCATCACCAACATATTCTTAGGGTACCATCCCCTAAAAATTGGCAAAGACCATTCTAAGAAGGGGAAATGCCAGATTTCTTGTACTCTCTGTAGCCCAGGTTTTCTAATATTATTCACCCTGATAAAGCAGTCACAAAATTTGAGACATTTTCATTTACGTAGATGCTAAGGTTATTTGTATCTTGACGGTGAATGATATCAGTTTATTCCTTGCTAGCTTAAAAGCATGTATAAGTGATAGCTCATTAAAATATTGCTGGGATATTTTCTCCTTTTGTTGAATAGAAACCTGTTTAACTTATTGCTTTTCCTCCCTCACAATTCTATCCCAAACTCAGAAAGTCCAACAGATTAAGTGAGTAGATGTGAACAATATAATTCAGTTGTTTTAGTGTATTTTGAAGAAAAATATAAAAATGTTCATTGTCATCCAGGAGAAAAGCCTCAGTAATTCAGGGTTTTGAGGTACAAATTTTTATTTTATTTTATGGGATGGCCCTCTGGGAGGAAAAAAAAATGTCAATAACTATGATTAGGTAAGAAAGAGAAGATAGCAAAAAACACTTTTTTGTAAAAGCAATATTGCCACACAAGAAAACCCTATACTACCTTGTCTTTCTCCTCTATATTCCCACCTTCCTATAACTCTGTACCTATTAATCTTCTTCCTAATAAAACTGACTGAAAAATTTACACTATTTCTGCAATCCCACGTGCAAATTTATTTAGATGAATAGGAATTAAGAGCCAAACGTGAAAACCATGATCATATTCAGGAAGAAGAGGATTTAATCACATGTGTAATTGTATGACTTAAACAAGTTGTTTCTTACTCAGTAACTTCAGGGTCTTCATAAAATTACCTGTAGGATTCTGGATTTTTACCAATTTCAAATAGCTTTTATACAGCTCATTGAAACTGACTTTTAACAGGCTTTAGGCAGTCTAACATAGTTTATCTTAAGCATTAGCAATAATCATAAAAAAGTAATTAGATGAGACATTGTCCCAGTGCACTAATAACGTTGAAACACATCTAGGTGAATGGTTGGTGTTTCAGCTTGGGTTCTAAAATAGGAGACATTCCTAGATATTTCATTCTTCATTTTCAAAGCAATTTTCCACAAGCCATCTTTGGGGGAATAAACCCCATAATCCTTAGAAGTGGAATTACATATCCAACAATTTAGGTGAGGAGAGAATGGTCTTGGGGAAAATACATGAGACAAATACATTTCAGTATTGATTAAAGTGACATGGAACTGAGCTGCAAAATTTCTGAGGAAGCTATTACTGTTTATTCACAGATTCATAAGATCTCTAGCAATGTCAGGTAAAATTCCCTTTCTGATTAGAGCCTGTCTTTTAGATTTTCACTTCCTAAGAGCAGAAACTATATCATTATTCATTCTACAGACCAATAGTTTTCAAAACACTTGGCTCTGTGGACCACCTTTTACTTTAATGGTTCAACGAGCTTTGAGTTCACTGATGTTCATGCTGCCTTACTTGTTTCATACTGCAATCTGTCTAGAAGTTCAGAGATGAAATTCAAGCGTTGCTATTGCTGAAAAATCTATTATCCAGTGGGCAACCTAGTATTGAGTTTTTATGAAATTTGCTAGGTTCAGACTAATATATACAAAAGAAAAGCAAAAAATAAAAATGATGATAATCCTTGTCCTCAAAGAGCTTACATTTCTAATAGAGAGAAACAATATACACACAAAGATTGAAATACATAAAATATATAGAAAGTAGATACAAGGTACCTATATCTACTGGCAAGTGAGGGTTGAGTATGGTCACCTGCAGAAGAGTCTTCAAGCTGTGTCTTGAAGCAAGATATGGATTTTAAGATGTAGAGGTGATAAAGTAGAACATTCCGGGAATAGGGGATAGATAGTTGGTGTTTGAAATAGGTAGAAGCTGTGTGACTGAAGAAATGTTTATAGAAGCGAGAGCTGATGTGGAGAAAGAAATGACAAGACTTAAAATTTTCCAAGAAAATTTTGAAGGACCCATGATGAAAAATACTATCTAGCACCAGAGAAAGAACTGATGGAAGTCTGAATGTACATAAAACTATACTTTAAAAAAAAGACAAAAAAACTTTTTTATTCTTTTTTTTTTTGGTCAGCATTTTCTTTTGCAATATCGTTAATATGGAAAGGTTTTGAATGACTATATACCTATAATCTATATAAAACTGCTTGCCTTCTCAGAGAGAGGTAGGAAAGAAGAGAATCTGGAATTCAATATCAAAAAGCAAATGCCAAAAAATGGTCTTTACTTGTAGTAGAGGAAAAAAAAATGAAATAATTTGAAAAATAAAAAATATATAAAAAAAATCAAATTTTAAAAGAGGGAATGAAAAGACTTGGCAAATGATTTAATATGAAAGATGAATGAAACTGCGATCCTATCACAACCTGGCTTCTATCTGCCTTTTTGGCTTTCTTGGATGGTAAACCTTTCTCCATGCTATATAATTCAACGGTATTGGCCTACTTGTTTCTTATCCATGACATTCCAAATTTCCCATCCAGAACTTGGCCTGGCCAAACCCTGTGCCTAGAATACTCTCCCTTGTTTGTTTTTGTTTTTGTTTTTGTTTTTCTGCTTGCTGGAGTTTCCATTTTCTTTTTTTTTTCTTTCTTTTTTATTGACTAGTTTGTTTACTTTTAGTTTACAAGATTCAGTTCCACAATCCCTTGAGTTTCAAATTTTCTCTCCTCCCTTTCACCAGCCTCCCCCACCCTCCGGGGCATGCAATCAAGTACAGGATCTGCAAATACTTTCACATTAGACACTAATCTGGTTATATAGAGGGGTTGTAACCATTGCAATGAGGAAAGAGGAAACAAAACCAAACGTGGAAAAGAAAGAGAGTATGAAGTTTGTTTCAGTCTGCATTTAAACTCTTTTCTTTCTAGATCTTTCTCTGAATGTAGACATCTTTGATCCTGCATCTTTTAAAGTTGTCTTACAATCTTGCATTGTTGAGAAGAGTCCAGGTTATCAAAATTGGTAGTCACACATGTGATGTGTCTGTCCTTGTGTACAAATTTCTCCTGGTTCTGTTATTCTCACTTAGTATCAGTTTGTATAAGCCTCTCCATGCAAATATGAAGTCCATCTGCTCCTCACTCCCATAGCACAATAGTGTTTCATTATATTCATATAGCCCAACTTGTTGACCCATTCCCCAATTGATGGGAGTCCCCTTAATTTTGAAATTCTTGCCACCACAAAGAGAGCTGCAATAAATATTTTTATACATAGGGGTCTTCCTCCCACTTCTATGATCTCTTTGGGATACAACCCCAGAGATGGTATTACTGGGTCAAAGGGTATGCAATTATTTATAGCCCTTTGGGTATACTTGCACATTGCTCTCCAAAATGATTGAATCAGTTCACAACTCCACCAACAATGCATTAGTGTTCCAATTTTTCCACATCCTCTCCTGAATTTGTCATTTTCCTGTTTTGGCATCTTAGCCAATCTGACTGGTGAGATGTGGTACCTCAGAGTTGTTTTGATTTGCATTTCTCTAATCAGTAGTGATTCACAGCATTTTTTTTAATGTGCTTATAGATATCTTTAATTTCTACCACTGAAAATTACCAGTTTATTTCCTTTGACCATTTATAAATTGGGGAATGATTTGCATTTTTGCATATTTGACTCAGTTCTCTGTGTATTTTAGAAATGAGCCCTTTATCAGAGACACTGGTTGTAAAAATTTTTTCCCAATTCCCCGCTTCCCTCTTAATCTTGGTTATGTTGGTTTTGTTTGTACAGAAACTTTTTGATTTGATGCAATCAAGATTATCCATTTTGCATTTCAGAATGCTCTCTAACTCTTGCTTGGTCATAAAGTCTTCTTTTCTCCATAAATCTGATTGGTAAACTATTCCTTGCTTCCCCAGACTTCTGACAGCATGAGCCTTTATACCTAGATCGTGCACTCATTTAGACATGATTTTAGTATACAGCATTAGATAATGGTCTATGCCAGTTTCTGCCATACCATATTCCAGTTTTCCCAGCAGTTTTTTGTCAGATAGTGAGTTATTATTCCAAAAACTGTGCCTTTTGGTTTATCAAACAGTAGATTACTATAGTCATTTACTGCTGTCTCATGTACCAATTCTATTCCATTGATCCACTACTCTATTCCTCAGCCAGTGTCAAGTAGTTTTGATGACTGCTGCTTTATAATACAGATTAAAATCTGGTGCCAGCCATGCCACCTTCCCTAGCATTTCTTTTCATTAATTGCCTTGATATTCTGGATATTTTGTTCTTCCAAATGAATTTTGTTACTATTTTCTCTAGCTCTGTAATTTCTTGTTAGATTGATTGGTATGGTACTGAATATGTAATTTAATTTAGGTAAAATTGTCATTTTTATTATATTAGCTGGACCCAGCCACAAGCAATTGATGTTTTTTCAATTACTTAGATCTGATTTAATTTGTGTGAAAAGTGTTTTGTAGTTGTGTTCATATAGGTCTTGGGTTTCTGTCAGCAGGTAGATTCCAAAATATTTTATGCCTACAGTAACTTTAAATGGGATTTCTCTTATTATATCATGGTATTGGACTTTGTTAGAAATATATGGTAATGCCAAGAATTTATGTGGGTTTATTTTGTATCCTGCAACTTTGCTAAATTTATTTATTGTCTCAAGAAGTTTTTTACTTGATTCTCTGGGATTCTCCAAGTAAATCATCATTTCATCTGCAAAGAGTGATAGCTTAGTCTCTTCTTTGCCTAATTTGATTCCTTTGATTTCTTTTTCTTCTCTAATTGCTACCACCAACATTTCTAGTATGAGATTGAATAAGAGGGGTGATAGTGGACATCTATGTTTCACTCCTGATCTTATTGTATCCCTAGCACATATAATACTTGCTGATGGCTTTAAATAGATGTCACCAATTATTCTAAGGAAAACTCCATTTTTCCTCTACTTTCTAGTGTTTTTAATAGGAATAGGTGTTGTGTCTTGTCAAAAGACTTTTCTGCATCTATTGAGATAATTATATGGTTTCTGCTAGTTTACTGGTTGATATGATCAATTATACAGATAGTTTTCCTAATATCAAAACATCTTTGCCTTCCTGGAATAAATCCTACCTTGTGGAAGTGTATTATTCTTGTGATAAGTTGCTGTAGTCTTTTTGCTAATATTTTATTTAAATTTTTTGCATCTATATTCATGAGGGAAATTGACCTATAATTTTCTTTCCCCGTTTTGTCTCTTCCTGGTTTAGGTATCAGTACCATATTTGTGTCATAAAAAGAATTTTATAGGACTCCTTCCTCACCATTTTTTCCAAATAGTGTGTAGAGTATTGGGATCAATTGTTTTTTAAATGTTTCATAGAATTCACTAATAAATCCATCTGGCCCTGTGGATTTTTTCCTAGGAAGTTCACTGATGGCTTCTTCAATTTTTTTTTTCCTGAGATGAGGTTATTTAAGTAATTTACTTCCTCTTCAGTTGATCTGTGCAACTTATATTTTTGGACATATTCATCCATTTCTCTAGGATTGTCAGACTTATGTGTATACAATTGGGCAAAATATTTCCTAATTATTGTTTTAATTTCCTCTTCATTGAAGGTAGATTAACCCTTTTCATTTTTGACACATGAAATTTGGTATTCTTTCTTGTTTTTACTGTATAGACTAAATGTCTATAAATTTTATTTTTTTTCCATAAAACCAGCTCTTAGTTTTATTTATTAGTTCAGTAGATTTTTTTTTTAGTTTCAATTTTATTGATCTCTCCTTTGGTTTTCATTATTTCTAATTTAGTGTTTAATTGAGGGTTTTCAATTTATTCTTTTTTCTAGCTTTTTCAATTGCATGCCCAATTCATTGACCTCCATTTTCTCTAATTTTTTTCATGTATGCATTCAGGGATATAAAACTTCCCCTAAGCACTGCCTTTGCTGTATCCCACAAGTTTTGATATGATGTCTCACTATTGTCATTCTCTTGAATGAAGTTACTGATTGCTTCTATAATTTCTTCTTTGATCCACTCATTCTTTAGGTTTAAATTACTTAGTTTACAATTACTTTTTGTCTATCTTTCCATGGCCTTTATTGCATATGATTTTTATTGCATCATGATCTGAGAATGATGCATTTAATATTTCTGCCTTTCTGCACTGAAATGTGAAGTTTTTATGCCCTAGTACATGGTCAATTTTTGTGTATGTGCCATATACTGCTGAGAAGAAGGTATATTCCTTTTTATCACCATTCAGTTTTCTCCAGAGATCTATCATGTCTGGCCTCTCAGAAATTCTATTTGCCTTCTTAACTTCTTTCTTGTTTATTCTGAGGTTAGATTTATCAAGTTCAGAGAAGGGGGTAAATTGAGGTCCTCCACTAGTATAGTTTTGCTATCTCTTTCTTTCTCTAATTCCCTTGACTTTTCCTCTAGGAATTTGGATGCTATACTGCTTGGTGCATAATGATAATTATGTTATGTTAAATAATCATATTAAGTAACAATATTGCTTCATTCTCAATGGTGCCTTTTAGCAGGATGTAGTTTCCTTCATTATCCCTTTTAATTAGATCTGTTTTTGTTTTTGCTTTGTCTGAGATAAGGATTGCTACCCCTGCTTTTTTTTACTTTAGCTAAAGCATAATACGTTCTACTCATCTTTTACCTTTAGTCTGTGTGTATCCACTTGTTTCAAATGGGTTTCTTGTAGACAGCATACTGAAGGATTGTGGTTCTTAATCCATTCTGCTCTCTGCCTCAGTTTTATAGGAGAGTTCATTTCATTCATATTCACAGTTATGATTACTATCTGTGACTTTCCCTCCATCTTATTCCCTCCCCTATTTATATTTTTTGTATCTTCCTTTTCCTTTCCCCTCCTTAAGAATTTTCCTTTTGATCATCATCTCCCTCAGTATCCTTCCCTGTGCCCTGCCTCTTTACCTACTCTTTCCCCTTGCTACTCTTTCCCTCCCTTCTGACCACCTTCCTCCTTTCACACCTCCCCCTGCTTATCCCTCCTTCTGCCTATAGGGCACAATATATTTTTATTCTTAACAGAGTATACTATTCCCTCCTTGAACCCAAACCAATGCTAGTAAATTTCATACAGTTTTCCTCTCCCTCCCTCTTTTTCCTTTATTATAATAAATTTTTCTGTCTTTTCTTGTTAAGATCCTAAACTTAACTGATTATATTGATCCCTCTTTGAATCAGAACCAGTGAGAATAACATTCTTATGATGCTCATCTCCCCCTTTCCTTCCCTCTACTTTAGTATGTTTCTATGCCTCTTTGTGTGGCATAATTTACCATTTTCTGCCTCTTCCTTTCCTTTTCTCCCATGACAATCCCTTTGTTCCCCTTGATAAGTTTTTTTTTCATCTTTAAATTCATTTATTTATACCCACACCCTCTATATATGTACATCCCTTTTAAATATCACAATAATTATACAAATTTCAATATTGACAGGTATAAGCTTCTCATATATGGATGTAAACTGTTTGATCTTATTGAGTCCCAAGTTCTATGCATGTGTGTGCATGTGTGAGTGTATGTGTATGTGTGAGTGTGTGTTTTCCTTGTTTCCCTTCTCATATCTTTCTTGGCTCTTCTAAGTGGCGATCAAATTTTCCATTGAGCTCTGGCTTTTTCATCAGGGAAGTCTAAAAGTCCTTTATTTCATTAAATGACCATCTCCTTGCATGAAAGATTAAGCTCAGTTTTGTTGGGTAGTTGACCCTTGGTTTCAGTCCTAGCTCTTTGATTTATGAAATATCAAATTCCAACCCCTTAGATCTTTTAATGTAGAAGCTGCTAAATCCTGTGTAATCCTGAATGTAGTTCCACAATATTTGAATTGTTTCTTGTTGGCTGCATGCAGTATTTTCTTCTTGACCTTGTAGTTCTGAAATTTGGCCACTATATTCCTTGTAGTTTTCAATTTGGGATCTTTTTCAGAAGGAGATTTGAGAATTCTTTCAATAACTATTTTACCTTCTGATTCTAAGACCTTAGGACAGTGTTTTTTGACAATCTCTTAGAGAATGCTGTCCAGGATGCTTTTTTCATCATGGCTTTCTGGTAGACCAATAATTCTTAGGTTATCTCTCCTGTGTGTGTTTTCCATGTCAGTTGTTTTTCCAGTGAGATATTTTGCACTTTCTTCTAATTTTTCTGTCTTTATATTTAGGTTGACTGACTCTTGTTGCATGATAGAGTTCTTAGTTTCAGTTTGACTGATTCTAATTTTTAGTGAATTGTTTTTCTTGATTGGTTTTTGAAGTTCCTTCTCCATATGTATAGTTTTCATTGTAGGCTAGCATTTTCTCCAGTTAGATTTTGGATCTCCCAACCTAGTTCTCCAATTTTACTTTTTAAGGATTTGTTTTCTTCAGCGAGATTTTTTTTTTAATTTGGTCAACATAGATTTAAATTTATCTCCTAATTCTCTAATTTGGTTTTTAACAACTTTCTAGGGCTCTTCCAAGAATGCTTTTTGCACTTGAGACCAATTTACATTTCCTTCTGTGATCTCCAGTGTGATTGTAGGGTCCATGTTGTTCTCTGAATTTGATTGTTCTTGCTCACTGTAAAAGTATTTTATTGTTCTAGATCTCACAGATTCCTTCTTCCCCATTGTGATTGCCTATGTCCTGGATTTTTAGACTGGATATCTACTTCTGGTGTGCAGATATATTGCACTTCTCAGGCTGGAAGGCAGGGGTTTGTTTGTTAACTTTGTGAGCTGTAGCCTCTGAGTGTCTAAAATTGAGGCCAAGGCCAGGACTCTCAGTGTTTCCCCTGAGTTACCCTGATGCTCACAGAGTAACCTGTTGAGAATGGGTGGTCTGGCCACTTCAGGTTTCCACCTCCATGTCTCTGGGCTACAGCTCAGGCAGGCTCTGCAGCTGGAGGCTGGCAGGGCTAGTGTGTGCAGGTGGTACTGAGGCACACCTGGGCTTCTGTTGTTAGTGCTTTCTGCCTCCACTTCCCTGGGCTTAGACTCTATACTGCCTCACTTCCCCCTTCCTCAGTGACTACTAAGCCTGAGGCTGTTTCAACTAATTCTGGACTTTACTCTAGGTGGGACATTTATCTCTGGGTTTTCTGCATCAGGGAGGGGGAATGGGAGCCACTAGGTTTTACTCCATCATTGTGAGTCATGGAAGTTTGGGTATGTAATTTTTAAATATCTAGGCTGTGGGATAGCAGCCCCAGGAGAAGCTGCTGTCCCTGCTGTGGGCCCTGTGTTTTCTCTTAGTCAGCTCCCATGATCCTTTGTCCTGTGGTAAGAAGGATGCAAATCGCACTTGGGGTGAGTGAGTTTGCTGGTTGGGGCTCCTTCCTACTCTGCTGTAGTCCACTCTCAGATCCACTCTGGTACAGCCCTTGTGTTCTCCACGTTTCCCCTGTCCAGACCTATGTGAGCACTTTCCTGGGCTGGGAATCCTCCATGCTCTGGCTCCCAATGGGTTCTGTCACTCTAAAATCTGTTCAAATTCACTTTTTAAAAAGTTTAGCAATGGAATTCTTGGTGGAGCTTAGAAAAGTTACTGCTTCCTTTCTGCCATCTTAGCTCTGCCCTATAGTTTCTGTTTTCTCTCAAGAATCACCTAAAGTGGTACCTTGTGTAAGAAGCATTTTCTGGCTCATGAATTGCATGGTATCTCTTCATCCACAATTAGTGTTGACTTTGTGTTTTTTTCCTAGCATCCTCACCTGTAGCACCTCCCAACTTTAGACTGTAAGATCTTTGAGAACAGGAACAGTTTTGCTTTCATATATATCACTAGCACTTTGTGCAGTGCTTGAACCATAGCAAAGGTTTGTTAACGGAGGGTTTTCTGATGCCCATCTCATAAATTATATATACATATATATATATATATATATATATACATACATATATATATGTATGTATATATATATGTATATAAAATTAATATATATTATATATGCATATATTTATATATGCATGTGTGTATGTGTGTGTGTATATCAGTAAATGCTGAAAGGTAGCTGATAAAATTCAGCAAACTAATAAATTAGAAATTGAAAAAGGACTGTCTTCTCTAAAAGACTTGATTTCTTTGCTAAATCACAGCAGTCAACATTTAGATATAAATTTTACAAGTAAACAAACATTATGGCTCAATATATTGTCAGTCTGTCAGAAAAGGGTTATTGATAGGTTAAATCTGTTTGCTGAAGCTTTTCTTGACTCATTATCCTTAGTACACATCCATTGTTCTGTGAATTCCTGAACCTGTACTGTGTAGTGACATTGCAGATGAACTCTTCACCTAGTGTGTTAAAATGACAGTTCCACAGTGGCACATTGCTTTTGAAAGCAGTCTGTCAAATTATAATTAAATATCTTCCTAATATGACCTTAATATCTCTGTGTCACTTTCCCATTTTTTTTCCTGATTGCTACTC
>JAQQSU010017893.1:0-10599 GCA_028627135.1 Pseudochirops cupreus | reverse complement strand
TTAAACTTCAAGCCACCTCTTACTCACTCTGGTTTTCACCATCATCAAGAAGCTTCTTAATTCCTCTTCATTTTCTTCCAACAGAGTGGTATCATCCGTGTATCTCAGATTCCTTACATCTCTCTCAGCATGTCCAGATTTTGGTTCAACCAGTCTTACATTTCATCTGATGCACTCTTCAGATAAGTTAAATAAGCAAGATGACAATATGCAGCCTTGCCATATTCTTGTTCCAATCTTAAACCAACCAGTTGTTCCATGCTCAGTTCTAAATGTTGCCTCTTGGCCCACATGCAGTTTCCTCAGGGGACAACTAAAATGATCTGGTACTCTCATCTCTTTGAAGACTTCCCATGTTTTTTGTGATCCACAAAGTCAAAGGCTTTAGTGTAGTGAATGATATAGAAATATATGTTTATTTGTTTGTAAGAACCTCCCTTACTTTCTCCATAACCCAGTGAATTATGGCAATTTGGTCTCTAGTTCCTCTGCCTCTTTGAAAACTATCCTCATACTCTGCTAATTTTTGATTTACATGTTGCTGAAGCCCAGTTTAAAGAATCACAAGCATAAGCTTGCTGGGGTGTGTAGTAAAAACCACTGTTTGGTAATTTGAACATTCCTTAGCATTTCCCTTCTTTAAGATTCATAAACTAATCTTTTCCAGTCCAGTGGCCACCGTTGTGTTTTCCAAATTAGCTGGCATATTGAGTGTAGCACCTTAAGAGCACCATTTTTTAGGGTTTTAAATGACTCCTTTGGAATTATATCAACTTCACTGCCCTTCTTAGTAATTTACATCATTCTTCAGGGTATGTGGCTCTAGATCGTTAACTATACCACTGTAGTTATCAATGATGAAAAGATCTTTCTTATATAGTTCTTTTGTGTATTCTTACCACCTCTTCTTATGTCTTCTGCTTCTGTTAAACCCATAATATTTTTGTATTTTATCATGCCCATTTCTGCATGAAACTGTCCCTTAATATTTCCAATTTTCTTGAAGAGATCTCTTTCCTTCTCTATTCTGTTGTTTTCTTCTATTTCTTTACATTGCACATATGGAAAAAAAATCATAAGACAGATCCAACCTCTCTGCAATTATCATTTGGGCCACAGTTCTTTTTTACAATGGGTTGGAGGTTAATTTTATGGGTCTTCTGCTTACAACCTTCTAGATCAATTGGGGGGACAGGGACTTAGTAGCATCAAAAGAAAAAATCAATAAGGAAAATAGCAAAATATTCATCAGTTCTTTTCAAAAATTGTTTTAATAATTTGTTTTTTCTGAACTTGACAAACACTAATAAATATGGTCATTTCTCTATATAGAATAAAAAGGATCACTTGTAAAACTATGAATCTATTACTCATAGCTTGTTTTTAATAGCATAAAGCAAATTAAGCATCTTAGTTGCAAAGTTGCCCTACTCATCTGTTCCTCTTTCTGAACTTCCCCCTTTATAAATCTTCTTTCCCTCACTCACACGTAGAATATCTTACCAATGCCTGTCATACCTACCTCTGTAATACATATTATATCTGGTCCCTACATTTCATTCCTCCCAGAATTTCATTTTAGGTTCTACTATCACTTTGCCTAGACTATCATAACAGCTCTTTAACTGATCTGCCTGTCCTTAGTCTAGCCTCTTTTGAGTCTATCCTCCCCACTGCTGGCTCAGTAATTTTCCTAATGCTGTGTCATGACCACGTCAGTGTCCAATTTGAAGACTTTCTGTCCTTTCCAATTTTCTACTGAATAAAATATAAACATCCTGTCATCCAAGGCCTTCCACATTATGACTTCAAGCTCCTTGTCTAGTCTTTCCTCAAGCTACTCTCTACATATTCTATATTCTAGACAAAAAACTAATTTCTCTCAATTCACTGTCATATTATTATTGTCTCCCGTTCTAGACTTTTCTTATGCTGTCCGCATGTTAGATGGGACTCTTTCTAAATTTGTGTGTTGAAATTGCTCCCTGATGTCAAGGCCTAGTGAAAGTATTCTTTTCTCTATAGAACTGTTCCTGATTCTCCACATGTGAAAACTATCTCTCCCTTGTCAAATTTAATAAAGAACTTTGCCTGGGCCTCTTATGTTATGTTTATTCCATTTCCCTTACTTCACAGATAATTGTATTCTTGTCTCTGTTTCATTTTAAGTCATTTTAAAGAAGAAGCTATTTGAAATATATCTTTTTTATCACAGGGTCTAGAATGGAGTATTAAATGGAGGTAAATACTGGATCTGTGATTTTCTTTGGTATGAGGAAGTTTTGGGTACAGAAATTCCTTTAATCAGTATATGTCAGTACCTTTTCTGAAACTTATAAACTTTGATCATTGCCTAGATTATTGAGACATTGTATGGTTTTCTAAAGGATACAGACAGAACTTGAACCCAGATCTTCTTGGCAGTGAAGACAGCTCTCTCTTTTCTACACTACTCCACATTTAAGATGTTTAATAAAGAGAAAATATGATTTATTGGACTGGCCATTGTCCAACCCAATAGAGACGAATAAGATTCAGGCACCAGGCAACAAAATGGCAATGCACCCTTCTGTTTCTGTTGGTCTTTTCATTTAACAATGCCTCAAATATAAGAATCTGTATAATTTTATTTTGTAACATGCATTAAAAAAAAGGATGGGTGAGCACATCCTGCCCTCTCCCAACCTGCCAATGTACATTTTCCAAAAACCATGGCTAGCAGAGACATATGTTACAAGTTAACCCTACCAGTGTGAGGTGAACTATACTGTTGACTTGGTACAGTATAAGAGGGATATGCTATGGGTCTGATATGATACAGAGAACAAATTGGCCCAAGAAACTCTTGAAATTTGAAAGCAAAGCCTTTGAAATTTGAGAATTTGGACAGTTATCACTTAAAGAAATGAACACTGTATGGCACAGTATAACAAACTCAAACAGAAACAGGAACTGTTGAATTATATTTAAGAATTAGATATTAATTTGAAATGTATTATTATCTTTGTTTAATTGTATTTTTTAAATTTCAAATGCATTATTATCTTTCTTTAATTATATTTTTATTAATAACATTAACACATTCCCAACTGCATTTTAATGTGGTCTGGGGCATATTTGACAGTGTTATGGGACACATGCCATTCATGTTTGACAACTCTGATGCAATAGATAGCCTTGAAATCAGGAAGACATGGTTTCAAGTCCTACCTTGGACACATACTAGCTGTGTGATCTCAGGCAAATCATTTATCATCTCAGTGTATCAGACACTTTTCTCAGATTCTAAAGTAGAGATGAGTGCTGAATTATTGTGATAGATGGAATACACATGCACACACATATCACTCATAGGATAGGGTACTTTTGTTTTTCTCCCCTAAAATATAGGACTATTGTCCCCAAAACTTGATTGGTCCAGGGAAACTAGGACCACTGTAGTTGAGCAAGGTTTCTACTTTCATAAAACATAAAAAGAACAGCACGTAAGGAACCCATGTTCTGTAGATGTGAAAGATTGCTCTGTGAGTACACCAAATCCCTATGATACAACACACTCTGCTTATTTCCATACATACGGAAGGTCAACATTTAACTGAAGCAGTGCTCTATCCTTGCTAAATGTCCATGCTATGGCTAATTAACCACTTTTGTTAAGAGCTAGATAGTCTGAATGCCACTCTTAATTTTATTCCCAGAATCTGAACTAATGGACTAGCCTGAGGCAGGCAATGACAAAATATACACTAGAAAATGAATTTTTCATACCAAGAAATGTTCCACACTGAGAAACAGCAAGATAATCTCTCCTCCAAAAAAATAAAAATCAAAAGAGAAATGAGTGTTTGTTTAATTATTGCAATAGATGTTATATAGGTCAGGTGATTGCAATATATATATATATATATATATATATATATATATATATATACATGTATGTATATGTACATATGTATTTAAGGTTCAGAGAGGATAGTCTTAGCAGGCTTACTTTTTCTCTGAAAAGAAAAATAAGGTAAATTTAAATAAATAATGGTTCTATATACCATTGATAACTGCACTGTGTTGAACAAGAGTTAATTGAGAGAAGAAACTAATTAGTTACAATGTAAAGGAAAAATTGATGTAATAGAAAGGGCACTATAATGCTCTTATTATTTTATTTATCACTCATTATCTGTGGGACTTTCAGCAATATGTCTACCCTCTCTGGGCTTCAGTTTCTTTATGTATAAAATTAAAAAAGTTGGACTACACAATTTCTATGTCTTCCAGTGATAAATTCTATGATCCTAATTCTCCTATGTTGAATACAATTAAACAAAGATAATAGTACATTTCAAGACTACTGCTGCCAACAAGAAGTTTACCCTGGAGACAATCCTAGGCTACTGTAGGAAGTACCTACAGCACCAGTTCACAATAGCAAATGGGCAGTCAGTTAGCATTTGCCTTGTTTCTGTGTCCATCCAAATTACAACACATCACTTGTCTATAAACAAAATATATAGTTTAATTGAATGAAAAAGTTCTTTTTTTTTTATCTTGTCTTTCCTGAAACAACTAACAAAATAATCATGTCTCACCTAACAGAATGGACAGTTAAAGAATGACTCTATCTAATATATTCATTTCCACCATGTCAATTTGATGAAACTTCCAGAATGACAGTATAAGTAACCAAACAAGGACAGGTTGGGCAAAATTGGATCTCTTTTGGTGAGCTTTGTCACTGGTTTCCTCTGTATGTACTTTTGGGTTTATTGTCCCTAAAAGGAAAATCACTTCAGTACTAGAGACTATTGACAAGTAGGCTACATAAATCAATTGAGACAAAGTTATGGCAGATGTGTAACATACTCAACTAATAGCTGAGCCCTTTCAACTTCTGCAGGTGTTTCATCCCTCTATGAAGCCTGTGACTAGGCTGAACTGGTGTGACAGATGTACTTCTGAAATCGCTCTTGTTCATGTGTGGTTCTGTTCTTGATTATAGGTTACATACCCTGTGTAAACCATTTCCATGACACATTTCTTGAGGGGAGGAACTGTGTCATCTTTCATGTCTTTGTAGGTGGAGGGCCAGACTTGGATCAGGACAAGCTGGGTTCAAATTTTACCAGAAATGTCTCATACATAATAACACATAAACAATAAAAAGTTTTAAAGTGCTGATTTTCTTTCCTACCCTTCTTACTAGATATGTTAGAAGGAGCAATGCATTTCACCTTTCTCAGTCTCAAATGGCATATCTTATGCATATAAAAATCATTTCAGTGCTTTAGCTCAAAGAGTTAGATTGAAAGGAGAACATTTGTAAAGTATTTTGCAAACTTTCTAGCACTCTGTAAATGCCAGTTACCTCATTGTATCGTCACACACTTAGGACAGTAGTTGGCATGCTTCTGTCATTCTGTCAATGACTGTTGATTGCCTTAATGAAAATAATAGTGATGATAGCAATAGCTAGTATTCAGAGAGTGTTCTAAAACATTTTACAAAGGCCTCTACATGTTTTCTCTTTCTGTTTCTTCAAAACAACTGTGGGAGGCAGTTGTTATTATTTTCATCATTTTACAAATAGTACTGTGGAAGGCTAAATGACTTGTTTACAGTCACACAGTCTGCAAATGTTTAAGCCTGGATTTGAATTCAGTTCTTCTGCATTTCAATTTCAACACTTTAGCCACTGTGCCATCTTGGAACCTGAATGCATGAATAAATGAATGGGCATATTTTTTCATGATAAATGAATAATGAAGATGGGTTGGTAAGTCTGAGGTGAAGTCCAGTGAGGAATGCTTAATGAGCATCCTCATAAAGACTGGAAAGTGGTTTTCCAATAAGCAACTTCAGACCCTGGTGAGAAACAATCTGTTCCTATTGCATAATGTCAGGGACAGCTACCCAGCTGGAATCTCTTTGCTAGTTAGTTCCCCCTTCACACAATGCCCTTTTTATTAAGGCCGAGGCAAGCAATGGAGATTTCTGACAACAAAACACTCTGACCTAATTATAACATTTGCAGCTGTTCCAAAACACAAAAGTATTGGACCCAAGAAAATGCAACTTGTTCTTATGGAAAATAGAACTTATTATAGTACCACCAAACAGCCAAGAGTTTTGTGTTGCCTATAGGAGACTATCCTACATATTACTTAATGTCTGGGGTCTAAGACCCCTGTTTCCTTTGGATTCAGAACCCCTGCCCCCTGTACCTATCACACTAATGCTGCTCATTTTTTTGTATTAATTTTCACAATGCTCATTAGCTCTTCCTACCAGAAGCTGTTGACAGTGCTTCCCTCTCAAATCTCTCATCAACTAAGTGCATACGTGGCCTGAATAGAACTAGTAATTTGTATGCCAACTTGCCAGTGTGCAGCTGTTACCATTTTCCTGACTATACATAATTATTTTAAAACACAGGTTCTTTCACCAGGACATAAGAATCTACAGGACAGAAAATGGCCACTTGTCCCAATGTTCCTGTCTCCCTAGTAATAAATTAGTTTCACCTGCTTTTCTTACCACTGTCTCCTTTAATCAGATCTTACCACTCTTTTCTCTTGCCATAAAGATGTCTCATTTGCTCTTAAGCTCATTTATACCATTTGCTTCAATTGCCGTATGTTGCTCCTTATTCCTGATATTTATTACTCTTTGAGCAAAGTCTCACTGAAATCATTCAGACTGAGCTAAAAAAAATGCATTAGATAAAAATATGCATTCATTGTTTCTTCACTAGTTCTCTCTCTCTCATTCCTTCCCAAAAACCCTCCTAAAGAAAACCCCTGGCAGACAGATAAAGAAAATATAGAGAAATAATAGGCAATTTGCCCACTTGGCCAATTACTCACAAATTAACCTTTGGTAAGGAAAAAAGCACTAAAGTTAATCACAGCTGAAGTTTCTTTCTGGATAATGGATTAGACCAACTCCCAGGCTGTGAAGGAAACTCACAAGACCGTCTAATTTCTACTTCCAAGCAAAAGAGAGAGAAAGGAAGGGAGGGAGGGAGAGACAGAGAGACATGGAGAGAGACAAAGAGACAGAGACAGACAGAGAGAGACAGAGCTAGAGAAAGAGAGGCACAGAGATATAGAAGAGGTAGGGGGTACAATAATCATTTATCAAGAATTTATATGCCAGATTCTGTGTAAGTACTGAAGATATAAATAAAATCAAGTTAGGCAATCTTTGCCCTGAAAGAGCTTAAATTTTAATGGTGGAGCACATCACATAAAGGAGAATTACAAAGAGGAAGAGAGGGGCAACTACTATGATACTGTACTATAGAGATGGCCAAGACATGGCACTGAGGCCTAGTTCTGGGCAAGATAAAGCAAAAATTCACCTAGCAAGAGTCCAGTATCCAGAAGCTGAGTCTGAGGGTCCAGTGAAGTATGAGGGTGGAGATGAGGATGATGGATAGGAAAGGTATGGCATCACAGGAGAGTGGCTAGGAGAAGGCATGAAGGCCTAATTCCAAAAGAAAGAAACATCTACCCTTTTATCAATGTAATTAGGGAGAGAAAACTTTGAAAATCTTCTAAGAGGAATAAAGATTGTTAAAATAATTAAATGACTTGGGCACACACACAAGGGGAATGTTCTCATAAAATCCAAAATCACAATTGGCTTTTAATCATATTGGCATATCTCTTTTTAGACAAGCAGAAAATTTCTTCTCTCAATCTTCAGTATTTTGGAGTTTATGCAGTAGTCATGCAGTGACAACCTGATAGCCTTAACAAAGGGCTATACTTCACTTCTTTAAGTGGTTTCCATCAATTTTTCTAGTCAAGGTAAATTTGGATCTTTTTCAAAATAAAAAATTGAGTTCTTTCTTGAAATAACACTACCTGAGACAGCTGATCAGACATGCTAATAACACAGAAAGAGTTTTGATATGCTGGACTGTGAGCTTTAAAAAAAAAGACTACTTCTGAAGAATATAACAAAGTTCCGTAAGTCAGGCTTAATAAAATTATTAAAGCTGTTCTGGTAATAGTAAATAATCAGCAAGCATTGAATAAATTCATGGAATAGTAAATGTTGGAAAAGTTGTAGAAAGATAGATGCTCCAGCACTCTATTGTTAGATGTGAATTTTCCCAATCCTTCTAGAAAGAAACTTGAAATAAGGTAAGAAAATAATGAAAAAGGTCTATATTCGTTGTCCCAGACATCATAGCTCTAGACATATACTCCAAAGTGTTCAAAGATTAAAATAATAATAAAATCCCCTCATGAACCAAAACATTTATAACAAGATTTCTATTTATTTTCTTTTTGGTTTTACTAGGGATGAAATGGAGACAAAGCAGATTCTTATTTAAAAATGACAGCTAGGTGGTGTAGTATATAGAGATCTAGGCCTACCTGAAGTCAGGAAAACCTCTTCCTGAATGTCACCCAGGTATGAGAGATACTTCTGGACGAACTTCCAAGTAGTCTTTGGTTCTGCATGGTCCGGAACAGACTGTGCCAGCACAAGCCCCTGTCCCAGGAAGCTAAAAGCAGACTTTGGGAGTGACTGAATTGGCAGTTGCAGTGGCGGTTTCCAGAGCCCTCAGTACATAGAGGGTCAGGTGAGTTATGGAAAGCCCATAACTGGTCAGAAGGATATTATAGACATATTTTTGCTAGTACTGAGGTAAGACTCAGTTACTTTGCTCATATTTGGATCTAGGTCACTGTACTTTGTGGAAGTTCCAGGGAGAGGAGGAAAAATAGCATAGAAGTACTTGTGGCCACAGTAGACGGAGGACCCTCCTTACAGTTCCAGAGCAAATAAGAGTGCTGGTGGTCACTCACAGAGTAGAGCATAGGCCAGGAGAGAAGTAAACAGTACCCCTCAAATCATACCACCTTAGAAGAAGTGAAAACTTAGAGATCTTTATTAATATCTCTGAAAATAGCTATAGAAAATCCCTGAAGCCTAGGACAGTGTACGCTCCACCATAGGAGGAGAGACCTACTTTAATAAAAATGAGTTAAAAGTCAAGTAATAAACCAGAAAATGAACAAATAGGGAGAAAGAAAAAACTCTGACTATATAAAGTTACTATGGAGAAAGGGAGATCAAGACATATCCAGAAAACAAGAAAATCAAAGATCCATCCAAAACCTCCAAGAAAAATATGAGTTGGTCTCAGGTTATGGGAGAGTTCAAAGAGGATTTTGAAAATCAAGTAAGAGAAGTAGAGGAAAATTTGGCAAGAGGAATGAGAGTGATGGAAGAGAATCATGAAAAATGAGTCAACAGATTGGTAAAGAAAAAACAAAAAAATGCTGAAGAAAAACAGACCAGGCCAAACATATAAGAGACCCAAAAAGCTAATGAGGAGAAGAATGCCTTAAAAAGCAGAATTGGCCAAATAATAAAAGGGTCCAAAACCTCACTGAAGAAAATAATTTCTTAAAAATCAGAATGGAGCAAATGGAAGCTAATGACTTTATGAGAGATCAAGACACAAACAGCCATGATTAAACAATAGCCTAGACATTATCTTTCAAGAAATTATTGAGGAAAACCGGTCCAATATTCTAGAACAAAAGGCAGGGTAAAACAGAAATGGAAAGAATCCATTGAGAACCTCCTTAAAGACTTTCCAAAACAAAAACTACTAGGAATATTATAGACAAATTCCAAAGTTCCCAGGTCAAGGAAAAATATTGCAATCAGTCAGAAAGAAAAAAAAAATCAAATGTAGTGGTGCTAGTCAGGATGACATAAGATTTATGAGCTTTTACATTAAAGGATCAGAGGGTTTGGAATATGATATTCTGTAGTGCAAAGGAACTAGGATTATAATCAAGAATCACCTACCCAGCAAAACTAAGTATAGCTCTTTGGGAGAAAAAGAAAATGCAATGTGATAGAGGACTTTCAAGTGTTCCTGATGAAAAGACAAGAGCTGAATAGAAAACTTGACTTTCAAATACGAGACTAAGAGAAGTATAAAAAAAGTAAACAGGGAAGGGAAATCACAAGGGACTTAATAAGTTTAAACTATTTTCATTCCTACTGGGAAAAATGATATTTGTAACTCATAAGTCCTTTCTCACTATTAGGGTAATTAAAAGTATATATATATTGACAGAGGGTACAGGTGTGAGCTGAATATGAAGTCATGGCATAAAAAAAATAAAATGAAGGGGTGAGAAAGGAAGGTTCTGGGAGAAAGGGAAAGGGAGAGGTAGAATGGGGTAAATTATCTCATATAAAAGAGGCAATAAAAAGTTATTACAGTGGAGCAGAATGGGGGAAGTGAGGGAGAGTGAGTGAAACTTTCATCAGAATTGGCTCAAAGAGTGAAAAACCTACACACTCAGTTGGGTATTGAAATCTATCCTATCCTATAGGAAAGTAAGGAGGGAAGAAGATAAGTACAAGGAGTGTATGTGATAGAAGAGAGGGCAGATTAGGGGAGAGAATAGTCAGAAGTAAAACATTTTTTTTTAATATGAGATTCTTTATTAAATTTTTTTGAGTTACATCTTTTCTCCCCGTCTTTCCCCCGCCCACCACCCCAAAACAGCCATCCCAGTTTTTCCCCCCTCCCCCAGTCTATTCTCTCCTATGTCACTTTTT
>JAQQSU010017892.1:0-10599 GCA_028627135.1 Pseudochirops cupreus | reverse complement strand
GTTTTCTGGTATTTAAATGAATGCACTATCTATATTTCTTATGTAGAGAGCCTGTTCCATTTTGTGATTAATAACTATATCAGCATATTTATAGTTACTGTAGGCATTGTGAATACTGCATTGCTGATACAGATAGCCAGTTTGAGATGTCTATTAAGAAGTTGGACATGTGAGACTGGAGATCAACAGAGCAGTTAGCACTGGATAAGCAGATTTGAGAATAATCATAAAAAAGATGACATTTGAATTCATAGAAGTTGCTAAGATCATCAAGTGAAACTGGATAGAGGAAAAAATGAAAAGGGCCCAGAACACAGTACTTTCAAGCACTCATGATTAGTGGGCTGGATGAAGATCCATCAAAGAAGACCGAGCAGATGTGGCCATACAGGTAGAAGTAGAGTCAGGAGAGGCTACTGTCCTAAAAACCTAGAGAGAAGAGAATACCAAGGAGAAGAGAATGATCAACAACATCAAGGACTAGAAAGAGATCAAAAAGGACATGAATTGATAAAGGGTCATTTGATTTGGCAACTAAGAGATCATTGGTAATTTTGGAGAGAGCACTTTTGGTAGAAAGATGAAATTGTTAGCCAAAGTATGGTGAGTTAAGAAGAAAGTGAAAGTAGAGAAGTGGAACATTTATTTTAGATAACCTTTTCAAGGAGTTTAGTCCCACAAGACAAGAAAGATATAGCATAATAGTTAGCAGAAAAGGACAGATCAAGTGAAATTGCTTTTTCTTTGTTTGGGGACAGAGGAGGCGTGGACATAGTTACAAGTACTAGGGAAGCAATGATTAGGAAAGGAGCAATTGATGATATGCAAAGGAGTGCAGATGATAGAGTAACAAACTATTTTAGGAAATAGAATAGAATGCGATCAGTTGAGTATGCAGTGAAGTTGGTCTTGGCAAGGAAAAGGACCATCTTATCATGTGAGATAGGAATGGAGGAGGATAAATGACAGAAGATGTCTAGGTAATGTGAGACCATGAAGAGGCAAAAAAAATGAATCTCAGTAAATGGTCTCAAATATTAACTTGTTCATAAAATCTTACAAGATGATGGAAGGCCAGGAGTGATATTTCCTCATAAAATATCAAAAAGAGGCAGAAGAAAAACAAATTAATAATAGAAACCTTGCTAAGAGCCTCTACTAAGCCAAATTAAACTGAGGGCATTTATGTTTATACCGGGAGATAACAATAAACAAAGTGGAAAAGACTTGAGATCCCTATAATAAACCCTTTTCCTTATCAACAACATGGAAGCTTCTATAATTGTATTCTAACATCACCATTCCCAGTGAGCTGTAATAATCATTGGCATTTATGTATTGCTTCGGTGTTTTGAAAGTAAACAAAAACAGGAACATGAGTTTAACCCTGGATACCTTTAGTATAAAAGGATACACAGAGAAAGTACATGTAGGAAACAGCACAAATGTGAAGGTTCTGTATAAAAATCTCAAAATATTTTAAGATGGAATGTTACCAAATGCTTAGAAAAAATTTCAGACTAAAAAGAAACAAAAAATCAAGTAACTACTGACCCATATTCCTACTTTTTTAAATCTACTAAATATTTAAGAATAATCTACATGCATTAAAGACATTCAACTTTACAGATGATATTATATGACTGAAAATCATGGAATATACAACATAGTTTGGGAGTGACTTTTGGGAATGAATAGACTACAGTATGCTGCCAAGGAAGAAATACAAAGGAGAAGTTGCATAAAGTATATCATCACAGAAATCTGTAACTGGAAAAGTAAGTAGGTCCATCATGTAATGAGGGCAAGTGAGAGCTGGTGGGTAGTCCATATGCTTCACTGGTATCCACAAAATATAAAAATATCTAGATGAAGTCTCCCTGAATATTAGGTGGATCTCCTGTAGAGATTTCATGGTTTTATATAGACAAAAGTTGCACAATAGAAAGAAAGATCAGACAGGTTGAAATCTTTATCATTGGAGGGAGAACCACAGCAATAAGATCACAAAATCATTGAAGTCTTAACATATTAAAGGAATGTAATACCTTCTCCTCATAGAGGGCAGTAAATGAAAGGAATCCATAATGTTAGTGCTGGAAGGTATCTTGGAGACCATTTAATCCAACTCTTATTTTGCAAATAAGCCAATCAAAACTCAGTGTAATGAAGTGACTTGGAACCTCAAATTTCTTACTGTAAATCCCTGCTCTTCCAAACACTTCTGCTTCAGAACTTAATCATACATCTGATGTCACATCTCATTCATTTTTAAAGGCTTCAAAATTTTGGAAGGGAGCAGTGGCATGGGCTCTCAATTTCATCTGCTTACTAAAAAATGTACCACCAAAGAGAAAGTCTTGTTCCCTAGCAACAATTTCTCTCTCACATATTGAAAGCAGACCCATCATCAACAAAGGAAAGGACACTGATGCCACTAGTTATCTCTGCAGAATTTTTATTTGTTTGTTTTACAAAGAAATGATCTCTGTCATATATGAAATCTGACAGACCAAGGCTTAGAATCATTTTTAAGAGGATATTGGGTCCATTCTCTTACCTTCATAGATTTAGGGTTGTAGAAGATCTGGAAAGGCATAAAGTCTAACACTCTCATTTCCCTAAATATTTAATATGAAATATTAACTAGGGATGTTAAATAAGGATAATTATCATTGTAGTATTGACCTCACAAGGTTATGGTAAGAATTAAACGAATTAATGTATGTAAAGTGTTTTGCAAACATTAAAATGTTCTTTAAATGTCAGTTATTATTATTCCAGATGAAGAAACCAAGGCCCACAGAGATGAAGTCATTTACCCAAAGTCACTTACATAGCAAGTAACAGATCCAGGATTTAAACACAGGAACTCCAACTCCATATTCCATGCTCTGTACTACACTGAATCTTTAAAAACTAAGGCCTAGAAAGGATAATCTGTTGAAGGTCATACAGATATTAAAGAGCTAATTTGGCATACCATGTCCTTTAGCTTGAAATCTTATGCTCTTTCTATTCTAAGTGTCTTCATGTGATGTCAATTCCCAAACAGATCACTTGTATACCAATTAATTTCAGAAAGGCAAATATTACAATTTCACTGGGGTACTCATTCTAGCATCTTAGAGTCTTTTCTGTCAAAAAGTGGGATTGTGACTGTTGTGATTTTTTTTTTTTACCTCAGGGACTAACCTCTATCCTCCTACTATAGTCAGCATTATTCCTTTTGTTCTATCTTCAGGGAATATCATTTCTTTGCAGATTTTCTGACCCTACATAAATTTTTTGTATTCTACTCAACATCAAGTTGATGAGTATATTTAGCATGTCTCTTCCCCAACATCCCGCCCACCAGACTGTAAATACTTTGAAAGAAGCAATTGTCATTTTTCATCTTTCTATCTTTAGTGACTGGGATAGCACTTTGCACATAGCAGATACTCAATAAATGTTTGCTGACTGAATCATCAATCTTCAAGTAAGACTACTTTATTATGCCATCAATTTACAAACACATTTAATAAGTAGCTACTATTCACAGATTGTTCATATTATAGAAAGTAGTATAAAAGCAAGTTTTTATGATATACTTAAGTACAGATACCATACTTGAAGCCGGGAAGTCCTAGGTTCAACTATCGCCTGTTATTTACTAGTTGCCTGATGGTGAAAATTCACTTAATCATTCTGAGCCTGATATTCTGATATTTCTCCATCTATAAGATAAAACGTGTAGACTCAATGACCTCCAAGATCTTTCCAGCTATAGACCAATGATCCTATGATTATAGTCCAGCCATTGAGGAAGAGACATGATTCACATGTGAAACAAATGACTGCAGCACCTGGCAATGAATTAGTTAATGAAAAAGCATTTTAAGGGTTTGCTAGGTTCTCAGTTGTTTTTCAGTCATGTCTGACTCTTCCTGACCCCAGTTGGGATTTTCTTGGCAAAGATACTGGAGTGGTTTGTCATTTCCTTCTCCAGATCATTTCATAGATGAGGAAACTGTGGCACACAGGGTTAAGTGACTTGCCCAGGGTCACACAGCTAGTAAGTGTCTGAGATAGAATTTTAATTAATTTCCTTCTGACTCCAGGGCTGGCACTCTACCTTTACTTAGTGTATTATGCCCAAGGAGAATATAAATTTTAATATCTGAAATTTTTTGTTTTGTTTTTCTCTCAAAAATTAGCTTTAACCCCAAATGGCTCTCATTGATTGACCAACAATAGGTCCCAGGCCAATCCCTACTTGGTTATCATTTGGGAACCAATTGGTTCAGAACGATTATAAATAACAATTGTTTCTGTTTTGGTCTGAAACCAGGGTCTTCCCTCCCAGTTCTGTGCTTTTTTTTTTTTTAAGAAGCCATTCTTTGCTTCATTTCTTATTAAACCATAATCACTGAATGAGGGTTGCCTCAGTCAAACTGAGACTTATTAAAGACCTTAGCTTGAAAAGGTCAAGGTCCTCCACTGTATCCTGGGCCATCTCCAGTTGTCCTGATCCCCATATGGCTACTGGATCCAGATGACTCTGGAGAAGAAAATGAGGCTGGGGAGGTGCATAGCTCTCCCTCATTTAAATCCAATTCACTTGCATGTCATGGTCATACCTCCCTAATGTCATGGTCCTCTTCAAGAACAAAGGACTAATAGAAAAAAAACAAAAAACAAAAAACCCTCTGAAAAAAAGTTGCAAAGATGTATCAGAAAATAAGTGTCTACAAGGATTTAAAAAGGAACCAGTACAAACTGTGGTAGTCATTCTCCTCTATGGAGAATGTAGAACTCTGATTTCACTTTGAAGACTGGGTAAGATTCAAATGAGAAAGAAGAGGATAAGTAATGAGAAAGGTAGGGAGAATCACATGAGCAAAGATGTGGTAGAATTGATATGCAAGGCATTTGGGAGGATAGTGAAGATGGCCTGCTTAAGTGAAAATTGAAAGATAGGACTAAAAAGAGAATTAGGGAAGGACCTTAGCTACCAGGTGGAGTATGATCTTTATCCATCAAGAAATGATGGGTTATCAAACATTTTAAAGCAGAGGAATAACATAATTAAAGTGATACCTTAAGACTGATAACCTCAGTTCATTATAATACCATCCCTTAGCTTTTCTTCACCAGGTTAAATAATCCTATTTCATAGGACCATAAAATTTAAATGTAGAAGAAACATTTGGGGACAAGGGCTATCTAGCCTTTGGCAGCTAGGTGGTACAGTGAATTAATAGAGCACAAGGTCTAGAGCCAGGATAGACCTGAGTTCAAATCTGACTTCCCATACTTAATATCTGTGACCCCGGAGAAGTCACTTAACCCTGTTGGCCTCAGTTTCCTCATCTGGAAGAAGGATGAGTGGGAGAAGGAAATGGCAAACTACTTGAGTATCTTTGCCAAGAAAACCCCAAAAGGGGGTCACACAGAGTTGGACACGACTGAAATGATTAAACAAGTCCCTTAGCCTTTCCTCTGTCAGAATTTGTAAACCTTCAATCATCTTCGATATCTCAGAGTCCCAAATTTCATCAACTATTAGGCAGTTAGATTAAAAGATCTTACTTTGACCTACAAAGTCTTTGCCAACCTGCCTACTTCCTTGACTTCCGACCTTATTTTACATTACTCCCTTTTGCATACTCTATGGTGCAATCTAACTGGCCTTCTCACTGTTTTCTACTTAAGGCACTAAAGTTGATGAGGTCATGACTATGTTCTAATTGTTCCTCTTGCCATGGATGAGCTCCCTTCTCCTCAGCTCTACCTCTTAGAATTACTTGTTTTCTTTATGACTCAGCTTAAATGTTATCTTCTATGTTTCCTTCTTTGATAACCCCTCCCCGCTCAGTAGTTAGAGTCCTTTCCCCCCAAAAATAATTTTGAATTTACTTTTTATATATTTTGTATAGACCTATATACATTCATGTTGTCTGCCCTGATAGGATGTAAGGCACTTAAAGGTAGAAATCGTTTTCCTTTTTTCCTTGTATTGCCCTTTCTCCCCACTCCTATCCCAGGCTAGAACAGGTGCTGCTTAAGAAATATTTGTTGATTAATCAATGGGTGGCATTCAAGCTATACTTTTTTTTCTCCTTGAGCCAATCCCCTTACATATTCCTATGCCCTCTTAATTCCATGTAGGCATATTGCTAACATCTATACTATCCCTTTAAGGTATGTGAGATGTCTCAGATCACTTTGCCACCCCACATAGATCACTTGTTATCTTAGCACTGAGGAAGAGGTCTGACTGCATATAAGAAAAAAACATATATATATATATATATATATATATATACATATATATATATATATATACACACACATATATATATACATACACATACACACACACACACACACACACACACACACACACACACACACACACACACACATAAAAACTGAATCCTAATCCCGAATCTTTGTCTGGCAATATGAATTTCAACAGCAGAGCTTTGAAAGGGGACTGCATAAAATACTCCAGTAGGCACTTTATTGCTGAAATCTTAATGTATTTTTTGCATTTATGTAAGTTCTTCAAAGATTTATTTTCTCAATTACCAATCAAAAGAACTCATAAAGGTACAGCCAGTGGACCACGAAGGATTAGAGCTGTCTGTGAAGACAGATGAACCCACTGCAGCATATGGGCATTAAACAACCACATTCAGGCCTCTTCTTGGACCAAATGACAGCTGACAAATGCAATTGCTCATAATGAACCATTCAGATTTTAAAAAATCCACAAACCCCACTGCCTGGGCCTTAGATAAGATTGAGACTAAAAGGAACTGGTTCTTAAATCTCGTTTATGAGAAGAAAGGAGCCTAGGCCAGGACAAAAGAGCTCCCTAACAAGAAAACAAGCCAGCCTCAAAGCCACAGAGAGATATTTTCTGTTTCCTTGAATATGCTGCATGGGAATAGGTGACCTTACTCTGGCCAAACCAGCCTGTTTGCTACTACCTACTTGAAGCTAAGCTAAGGTTTCTTTTTCTGGGGTCAGTGACGGTAGCTGAAATAATGTGTCATGGCAAAAAAAGGGCATTGGATTTGGAATGAGAAGCCCTGGGTTCAAAGACTGCATTTATTCCTTGTTGATTGGATAGACTCGGGGAAGAGGTCCATACTATCATTGGTCTCAGTTTCTTTATGTATAAAATAAGAATGTTGGACTATGTGCCCATCTAGATGCAAATCTATAATCCTATGAAATATTTAAAAATTCTAATAACGGCCCTAAAATTTGGTTCACATGACAAATTTTAGTGATGACTGATCAGTCAACAAGCTTGATATACCAAGAGCAAAAATATTTAGGCATGTTAAATGTAGTGAACCCCTCCCTTAGAGTCATTCTGAGAGAAAATCGATAGTCAAATGACTAAAAGGAATAAATACCAGATACTGAGATTTTTTTATTTTACATTCATATATATATATATATCCCTTAAATTTCACTGAGGACTCCTTGTTAGGAAACTGTCTCAGTTTGCAAATAGTGCTTTTTATGATTCCCTATTTCTTTATCAAAATTATTGAATACCACTTTTTTTTATGCCAAATCATGATTCCAACACTGATATGATACCATACAGCTGTAACTGACATAACATGATGGGGAATAAAGCAAGATGTGAGTTCAGAGATTTGAAGGAAAAACTGTAATGACTCTCCTCTCTCTCTCTCTCTCTCTCTCTCTCCTCCCCACCCCCTAACTCATTCTTTGACATTAGGTCAGGAATTTCAATCCTCTTTTTCCCTTTTCCACTCGTCACGGTGAATTTTGTAATATCCTACCCACATTAAGATGTCTTTTTCTTATGTATTTCCAAAGTCAAGGTAAGAAATCATTTCCATGGGAAAGCAGTACCTAATCCACACATTGTGTCAGGTTGGATTCTAAATACTAGAAATGTTTTGTTTTCTTTCACTGGAACATAATGGAAGCTGTTTACTTTTAGCAACATTTTTTTTTTAAATGGAGTGAAACCAAGTGTGATTTTTTAATGCTGGATTTTTCTATTTGGAAGATTGTTACTGATGATATGGCAGAAAACATATTGCTATATTAACAAGGTCACTCAGTCACAAAATCCTATTAATGTGGAAAATGACAGAACCAAGCTATGTTGTGACAAATAAGGCAAATTCTCACCTTACATCCTTAAAGTTCCAAGTTCAAATTTGCAAGGATGTCAAGGAAGCAGAGAAAAAGTCCAGGAGACTTACACTTCCCCATGAACAAATAATTCACACCTTAACTTCAGTTCCTTCTTTCTCTAGCCATCCCTCCAATAAAATAAAACAAAACAAAATTTAGGAAATTTATTTGAAGGATTTAGCTCATAGTCTCTTTCTCCATTCTCAGGACTGATCTAGAGCACTATAAAAGGAAACCTGATTTATAAAAATGTTAAAATAAACATGTTCATTCATGATATCACTATCATTTTTGCAATTGATACTTTATTGTGTTCCTTTAATTGTGAAACAATAAAGTGAATCATTTACATTTTAAACCATATTAAATACACTTCAGATTTAGTAGCCAATTTAATGAAGCCTCAAATATTGATTTTAGCAAAATAGTAAAGAGGGAAGTAAAAATAAAAGGTTATCATTATAATTATTGTACCCAAGAGAAAATAAACTCTCACTCATTTTTAAAAAGCATTTGTCACTTCATTCAATGATAAACTGACTTTGGTGATGTGGACTAGATAAATAAAAATAGAGATTGCCTCAACTTAGCCTCAGCTGGAGAAGAAATCGAGCAGGTTTATGGCTTCATAAATTGCTCTGAATGTTTAACATCCCATGAAAAAGAGACGAACAATGAAGATAGTACTTCATTTTGAGCATACACAACCAGGATACCCACCCCCATGCCTTGTAATTCAGATTTAGCATCTTGTTATCCAGTGTTTGTGTTACTGAATGTTACTGAGATGAACGGCTTATCCTCTCCTAGACCATTCCAAAAGTCTTTCAATGCTGAAACTTTAGACAATTGTCATTCCAGGCTTTAATGAGCTTTGTTTCTAAGTCTGACATTAAGTCCTATCTATAGAAGGTTCATGCTGACATGAATTAATAATGTTATATCTGAGGGTGTCAGTAGAATGCTGGATTATTTTAAATTATATTGTGCACGATCCTAGACAGAGTAGAGGTGAGAAACTTACTTTCCTTTGTGATAGTGAATTAACCCTTTAGAGTCCTTTAAAATTTACAAAATGTTGTTTCAATGTGGCAAAGTAGTTAAGGACCGTAGAACCATCTTAATTTTATAGGTAAGGAAACTGGGGTCTACAAAGCATATGACCTGCTCAAGGTCATCCAGCTGAAAATGATAGATGCAGGTTTCTTGGCTGCTTCCCCCCCCCCCCCCCACCGTCTAGGGAGATTCTCTTTCCATTGAGCTACATTAGGATACAAAGACAAAATGTATTCCTCATATGTATTATTATCACATAATTATATTATATTATGCTTATAGAGTATAATTCATTTTTCAGTCATTCTCCAGTCAATGAGCACTTACTTTGTTTCCAGTTTAATAATACTGAAAAGATCTCTGCTATGAATATGTTGGTATATTTTGAGCATTTATTTCTTCTGTCTTTGATTTAAGTTTGATGCATACCCAATAGCAGAACCTCTGGTTCAAAGTCTATGGTTGGCTTAGAACAGTAGTACCTAATTCAGATAGGTATGTTGTACATGAGGATCCTTAGGGGATGAATTTTGAATTAGAAAGCCACACACTAATGTTTTTTATATACTATTGTATTTTTCTTTATTTTGTTAAGTATTCTCTCTTACATTTTAATCACATTGGGGCTGCACTCTGGCATGGCATCAATTCTGCCACTGGCAGAATTTGATATTTCTGGCTTAGACCATTTTCTTACATCATTTCAAAGTGAAATTCATGATAGTTTGACCAATTCATAGATTTTATCAATGATATTTTGGGTAAATGTGTTCCCATTTCACCATTTCTCATCAAATTCTGTCTTCATTAATTTTATCCATGTAAAACATTTAATTTTATGTATTTAAAACTATTTGTCTTTATGATCTATATTTCTTATTTGGTTATTTTTTTTCACAAAACCACACTTATAAAAGATATATTATCTTTCATAGATAGACAGATAGATATAGAAGTTCTTGAGGGGAGAAAAAATGAGAAGTAACTAGCTTAAAAGGAAAAGCAATCAACATTGCCCAAGAAATGAAATGGTAGAAAATTAGAATAGACCATATAGAAATTAAAACTCCATCAGGGAGAGACAAAAACAGAAAAAGAAAATTATAGACCAATCTCCCTCATGAATATAGATGCAAAAATTTTAAATAAAATATTAGCAAAAAGAATACAGCAACTTATCACAAGAATAATACATTTTGACCAGGTTGGGTTTATTCCAGGAATGCAAGGATGGTTCAATATTAGGAAAACCATCAGTATCATTGATCATATCAACAGTAAAACTAGCAGAAATCATATGATTATTTCAATAGATGCAGAAAAAGCTTTTGACAAAATACAACATCCATTTCTCTTAAAAACACT
>JAQQSU010017891.1:0-10600 GCA_028627135.1 Pseudochirops cupreus | reverse complement strand
GAGTGAAGATGAAAGAAGGCCCTTTCCTTGGGTATTCAATGCTAAGCTTAACCTTGTAACTTAAGGGTGGATGGCCTTTTGTGCTCTCCTGCTCCTTTTGAGATTCAGGAGTGGGAAGCCTTTGAGTGATTGACCAAATGAATGTACTTTGTTTATGGTTGGAGACTAATCTCCATTTGAGAAGAGACCTTTGACTGACTAAATGAATGTACTGTCTAGGGGTGGAGTAGTACCTTGAGAACTTGCTAAAGGAACAAGTTACACTGTATTTTGACTTTATCTATTCTGTGAATGTTTGCTGAATAAATGGGGTTTACTATGCCGGTAATCCAAACCTTGGAAGTTGCCTTTGCTTGGCATTACATAATCCCTTCCAATTCTTGACTTGGATTCAATGATTTCAGTAGTGAGGAGATAGTTTTAGTACTCTGCATTATGGTCTTATCACTCTCTGCTCTGAAGGGTCTGAAAATTTTGCATTTTGCCTTCATTATGGCATGTTTATCACAAAGAATGGAAAATGTTCTCCTTCTGGAATGGTCTTGAAGTTTGCTTTACCACATTGTGCTCCTCATTAAAATGGTCCAAAAAGACATTCTCTAAATTTACATCAATTTTGGGGTCTTCAGCAGGAGGGCAACTTGAGCATACTTCATAGGCCCACTTTCACCAAAGTTGACTAAATGTGTCTCTCAGCTCCTCCTCACTTAATTCTTTGTCCATTAGTAACAGAGCCACAGCTCTGCTTCTTAACAACAGCTCTTTTTCATATTCTGATCTTTTTATCCAATTTATCTTGACTTTTCCTTAAACTAAGGGGATCACTGGACCTTCTGTTGCTTTCTGAAACAAGTGCCTCTTGAATATTTCTCAATTTGTTCTGAAAGTTTCTCATCCACTGAATCAGTATTTCATTCTCATGGTCTTCAGCAAAATATTTTTGAAGCTCTTGCCTGATGGCTTCATATTTTCTGCAATGTTAGTGTCAACAGAACTGGTGAGATTCCTCATTCTGAATCTGATTGCTCAGCTGGTTCTGCAAATCCAACACATGACTTCTTAGATTCCAGGTCCAGTTGTTATATACATTGCCTCAAGCTTGATCATGTCATTCAGCAAGGCTTTCCACAAATCCTGGATCTGAACCTTTACCTTAGGATGCTGCTCTTGGATTCTTCTTTGAAAATCAAGAGAATTCCTCTTTCAATTCCTATAGCTATAACTGGGGTTGGGAGGGGCCACTGGAGGATCCCACTCCCAGAGGTAGGCAAAGTAACGGACATGAGTGTTTACATCAAACCAAATGACATAGCTGTAGCAGGTAATATATGAGCACTGCTCCTATTCTATAGCTGTGGTTGCCATTTCACTTGAGGGTGAGAGTTTGATGCATTCACCCTGGTTGCAACTGTCACCCCTCTGTAGCTCCATCCAATGTATATATCTAGTGCCTCTGAGGCTTATCACTTGACATCATGCAGCTCCTCTGACCTGAAGCCCTTAGCTACAGTTTTCTACCAGAATACAGAATAATACTCTTCCCAACTGCAGTAGACCTTAATTCACATGAGAGCCAAACCTTTGGGGAAAAGCCTCACATTTCTGCCTCAGCACTTGGAAAGTTTCTGCATTGCTGTAGAGGCTCAGAAGTTCCTCTAGCTGTTTTAAGGTGGAGACTAGCTTGCCCAAAGTGTCAAGCCGTCAATGGGATGTAGCTCAACTTAGTGGTTCAGCTGTAAGTGTGCTCAGAGTGTGACTTACGGATCTCTCTAGAATCAAAGGATCTGGTGCTATTAGTGCTGGCCTCAACTTCCACCCTTGACCAAGAAGCTAACACTGATGCCAAACTTCTCCATGCTTTGGGTAAACATGGACTCTTCATGAGAAAACAAAAACTCCTTTGTTTCCATCCTTGTTCCCTGGGCTGGGCTGAGCAGAAAGAAGTTCTCAAGGAAACTGAGCAGTAGAGATTCCTAAACTCTAAGCCATTTGTCCCAGAGCCCTCTGAACCATTCCCCTTTCCCTCTGAGTCACTGGAGGTCAATGAGGTCCCCGAGACCCTACATTGTTAAACCAATAATTCTTTGAAGTACAAAGTCCCATCAGCAACCTCAGGGCTCTGAGCACTTTTAACTTCCTGAGACTTCAGAAATCCCAAAGAACTCAGAACCCTCATAAAATCTGCCCCAACCACACCTGAACACAAATTTCCACTACACCAACCTTAAGAAATGGTCTTCAGGTTTCTAATTGAACAGACCAGAACCAAGAAGAAAATAATTGCACATCATTCAAGGACTTCCCCTCTCTTACCCCATAACCTATATTCTATATACACATAAAACACAAAAATTTTAGTGACACATAGAGAAAAAGAAGTGGAGAAGGATTATTGTCTTTTTTGTCGACTTTGTCAGTTTGTAAGCTGAAACCTCTCCAGAGGCACTTATTTTTGTTGGCATTTTTCTTATTGTTAGTGATTTACAGCACTCTTTCATGTGGCTGTAAATGCTTTTCAACTGGTCTTTTGAGAATTGTTTGTTCATATCCTTGGACCACTTTATCTACTAGGTATTAGCTGTTAGTCACATATATTAATTGTTTACATATCTTGGATATCAAACTCTTATTGGAGAAATCAGATTTTTTTTCCCATGTAAGAGTTTCCCTTATCCTAGGTGAATTAAGTTTGTCTATGCAGACACTTTTTAATTTCATGTCATCAAAGTTATCTATTTTATCTTTTGTAATTGTGTATCTCTCATTTGGTTAAGAATACATTTTCTACTCAGTCGTGAGAGGTATGTGATCTACTTCTAATTTTTTAAAAAGTACAATCTTTAATATTGAGGTTGCACATCCATTTAGAATGTGTTGTCAAATATAAGAATAATTAAGATGATATAACAAAATTTGTATAGCATTTATATAGCATCTATTTAGTATCAAGCACTTCACGAACATTGTCTCATTTGATCCTCACAATAACCCTGCAAGATAGGTGTTATTAGCTCCATATTGTAGTTAAGGAAATTGAGACCAGATGTTAAGTGACTTGCCCAGAGTCACTTCCGAAGCTAGATTTGAACTCTGCTCTTCCTGACTCCAGGCCCAGTGCTCTTTCCACTGCACCACCCAGTTGTTTCTAATATGGTATAAGGTGTTGGTCTAAGCACGAATTCTGCCAGACTGCTTTCTAGTTTTCCAATTTTAAGGGCAATTGGGATTAAGTGACTTGCCCAAGGTCACATGGCTAGTAAGTGTTAAGTATCTGAGGCAGATTTAAACTCAGATCCTCCTGACTCCAGGGCCGGTGCTCTATTCACCGTGCCACCTAGCTTCCCCTAGTTTCCCAATTTTAAAAAATAGTTTTTTCCTAGGTAATTTTATGCTTTCCACTTTACCAACACTGGGTTATTGAGTTCCATTTTTTTCAGATTCATTCTTGCCTCATCATCTATTCCACTGATCTAGCACTCTATTTTTTAACTAATACCAGATGGTTTTGAGTACTGTTGCCTTATAACACAACTTAGGTTCCAGAAGTGCTATTCCCTATTCATTCCTACTCCTCATTATTTCCCTTGATATACTAGATCTTCTCTTTTTCCAAATGATTTTTAAATTTTTAAATCAAATTCTATAAAGTATTCCAATGGCAATTTGATTAATGTAGCACGAAAAGTATGTTAACTTAGTATTGTCGATTTTTGTTACATTAACACAGCCCAGCCACAAGTACTGACTATTCCTCCAGCTATTTAAGTTGTTCTTTATTTCTTTAAGGAGTGCTTTGTAATATAATCCATATGTCTTTTGTAGGTGAATATCCAGGCAGTTTATGAATTTTGCAACTATTTGGAGTAAGATTTCCCTATGACTGCTTCTTTGGTTTTGTTAGGCTTATGAATTTTTCAGCTGCTGTGCTTTTGGTAATGAGAAAGCTCCAGTAAATGTCCAAGGGGTGCAGTTTCCCATTACTACATCATGCCTTATTTTGAGGACTAAGATCTACCTTATGAACTACCCCCTTTACTTTTCCTTTTTCCCAAGTTGCCTATAGTGTATTCTCACAAAAATGTTACTTCTATATCTCCCTGTTTTAATTCACTCCCAAGTATTCCTTGTAAGTTTTATTCCATCTGATTCCCAGATTTCTTCACCTGAATATTTTTCTAAAATGTAATCTTTAAGCTGAGGTGATGAGGACTATCTGAACATAACAATACCCTGGACCAGATCTAAGAAGAAAAAGATTGAAATACATTTCCCCTCCCTTTTCCTATCTCTCAAGGAGAAAGTCAAATGTATGGTGAATTGGTACTAACATTATTTTTTTAATTTTAGCTTTAAATTTTAATTATTTTTAACATTATTTCTCTGCCTCCTTCTGAGATTCAGGGTGCTTCAGTCTTTGTCATAAATACTCACTTTCCTTTCTAAGTTTTTAATCTGAAAAACTGACAAAATGCTCTGCTATATGTGAAACGAGCAGAACCAGGAAAACATTGTACGCAATAACAGCAATATTGTATAATGATTAACTGTGAATAACTCAGCTATTCTCAGAAATACAATGATCCAAGACAAGTGCAAAGGACTCATGATGAAAAATGCTATACACCTCCAGGGAAAGAACTGATGAAGTCTGAATGTAGATCAAAACATATTATATTTCATTTTATTTTTTTTTCTTGGTCTGTGTTTTCTTTCACAACATGGAAGTATACTTAGCATGAGAGCACATATATAGACTATATCAAATTGCTTGCCATCTTGGGAAAGGGGGAGTGAGTTTGGAGCTCAAAATTTTGAAAAACAAATGTTAAAAATTTTTATATGTAATTGGGAAAAATTGAATTATTATTTTATATTTCAATAGGATGGGGATACACTTGAAAATATTTTATTTTAAATAAATATTTAGGGGTGGCTAGGTGGCATAGTGAATAGAGCAACAGCCCTGGTGTCAGGAGGACCTGAGTTCAAATCCAGCTTCAGACACTTAACACTTACTAGCCATGTGACCTTGGGCAAGTCACTTAACCCTAAATGCCCCTATGAAAAAAGCAAAAAAAAAAAAAATTAAAGAAACATTTAAAAAATACGTCAATAAAGCTATAAGAACTCTAAAAAAAACTGTGATGGTTTTACTTGATGTTCATGTACAGGGTTATGAGAAAGAAGGACTTCCTTTGTTCTAGAGACAAGACATTTGGCTCAAGTGTGGTAAAGCTGAAATTGGGGGTTGGAGCAAATAATACAAAGTGGGAGATTAATTTTAGACTGTCATAGAAGATTCTGGGAAGATAGTGGAGTAGGTCAGAAAATTCCAAGTTCTCCATACTTCCAACCACAAACAAGATAAAACAGTGCATCAGGGCGAAAACCGTGCAGTAAAAATAAATAAGAGTTAAGAGCAGAACAGTGGTCCTCCTGGGACAATCAGAGAAGATCTGAAGAAAATCCCAGAACAAATTTTGTCTCTGTGAATTAGAAACACTTCCAGACTAGTTGCACTTAAACAAGTGGCAAGTCCTGGGGTTAGCTGCCCTAGCCCCAGCCACAGGAACTTTTACCTCCCATATAGTGAGGAGAGTTAGGTGTCTGAGCCTGGAAAGATTGAGGGAAGCTGTATTGACATGAAACGCCAGATCCAGCTATGTTGTGGAGACATGGCCCTGGGCAAGAAGAAACCAGCATACATCTGGTAACTGCAGAAGCAGTGGGTCAGGGATGCCACTGGCTGTGGCCGCTTATCGGAGGCTGCAGGTCTTGCTTTCAGTTCGAGGTCTGAGGGGAGAACTGAAAGAGGATCTGAGGTCAGGAGCACCATCCCCATTCCCTATGACAAGAGGTGATTACAAAAAATAAGCTGCTACCAAAAAAAAAAAAAGAGCAGGAAAAGGATAAAGAATCCAACCACAGAAAGTTACTATCGGAATAGAGAAGACCATGGTTCATCTTCAGAGGAGGATACTAAAGCAAAGAAACACTCTCCTGCCCCAAAGAGTAATGTCAAATAGTCACCTGCCCAAAAAGAATTCATATAAGAATTTTAAAAAGACTAAAAATCAAATGAGAGAGACTGAGGAAAAACTAAAAAAAAAAATCAGAACAATCCAAGAAAAATGAGATTATGAAAATAAAGTCAACCAATTAGAAAAGGAGATCCAGAATCGTCAGGAAGAAAATAACTCCATGAAAACCAGAATTCGGCAAGGAGAAGCCAGTGAAGTCATAAGAGACCAAGAAATAATAAAACAAAATATAAAGAATGAAAAATAGAAGAGAATGTGAAACATCTAATAAGAAAAAACTGATCTGGAGAACAGATCAAGAAGAGAAAACGTTAGAATAATCAGACTACCTGAAAGCTATGATTAAAAAAAAATAATCTTGATACAATAATCCAAGAAATATAGAGAAAACTGTCCTGAAGCATTAGAACAAGAAGACAAAGTAAACATAGAAAAAATCCACCAATCACTACTTAAAAGATATCCTACCATAAAATCCATAGGAATATCAGAGTTAAATTCCAAAAAACCCCAGCTCAAGGATAAAATATTACATGCCACAAGAAAAAAAAACCACTTAAATATGATGATAGAATCACACAAGACCTGGCAGTGGCTACACTAAAAGACCATAGGCATTGGAACATCATATACAAAAGAACAAAAGAACTGGGGTCACAGCTGAAAATAACATACCCAACAAAGCTAAGCTTAATCCTAAAGGAAAAAAAAAGATAGTTAATAAATTGTGAGACTTTTGGGATTTTGTTTAAAAAAAAATGCCCGAATTTAACAGAAGATTTGATATATAAGATGCAAGAGAAATACAAGGTACATATCAAAGACTAATTACAAGGGACTCAATAAGGACAGATTGTTTACCTTTTATATGAGAAAATGTAAAATGTATGTCTAAGATGGTTATTAGTAATTGTGTAGTTCATAAGAAAGATTGGGGTAGAGTTGAGTATGAAATGGCTTTTAAAAGTAAAACTATTTAAGAACAGCTAAAAGGAGTAATTATACAAATGAGGTGCAAGAGGAAGAACCAACACACAGGAATTAGATGGGGTAGGAGGGCTGGTAGTTCTGGAAATCTACTTTCATAAGAAATTGGTTAAAGATGGAAAAATACATAGATAGATAGATAGATAGATAGATAGATAGATAGATACAATGGTAGATAGATAGATAGAAAGATAGACAAAAAGACAGGTAGATATAGATATACATGCATAAAAGTCTTCTAAATTCATAAGAAAAATGCTAAGGGGATAGGGAGGGGGGAAAAGATAAGGGAGGGATCTTTAGAGGAGACAGTGAGGTAACAGAATAAAGGAGGGGGTATAGAAGGGTATTTAGAGTAACAGGAATGGATAAAAGAGGGATCCTTGTAGGGTGGTGGTAGGTCAAGTAACAGGAGGGCCAGGTAGTGGGTAGAAATAGAGGAGTCAGGAGGGATAGGAAATAAAAGATATACACAAACATAAGTAAAGATTAGGAGTAGAATTTGTTTGGGAAGAAGGAGTAGGAGTGGTAATCATGATCTCAGACAAAGTTAAGACTAAAATAGATTTAATCAAAAGAAAAAAACTGGGAAACTATGTGTCAGCCACATTCATCAATGTTGTTTTGAACTATGTAAAATAACTACACAGTATAAGGCTGGAATATTGCTTTCATGTAGGAAATGATGAGTTGGTGGACTTGGAAAAATATGGAAAGATTTGGACTTATGAAGGAAGAGGTTATCCACCCTCAGAAACAGAGGACAAATAAGTATAGTATGGTCTTACATAGATGCATATAAGTGTATATGTCTATATATGAGTATGATAATAGATATCTAAGTATATGTATATACATGTAAGTATATGTATGGGTATATGTATGTATATTATACCTGTGTATGTGTCTATATATGTGTATGCATATGTGTGCCTATGTATATGTGTGTATGCATGCACACATGTATATGTATATACATAAAAGGTATGTATATATGTATGTGTGTACATACATATATATGTGTATGTGTCTGTGTACATACATACACACATATGTATGTATAATCCACATTTAATTATAGCCTTGTTGGGAGGGTTCAAGAGGGTAAAAAAAAAATAATGTAAAAAGTGCATGGCAGAGAAAATAAAACTTAGAAGGAAGCAAGGAAAAGATGGACAGCTCTCAACACAATGTGCAGTATTTATTATACAGGCTTTCTTAAAATAGAAATTTATTGCTGTATATTTTGAATCCTTTCAATGTTCTGCTATGCACATGGCAATGCTTTTTTTTCCTTTTCTTATTCTATACTTAAGTTTAAAATAAATTAATAACTAAAAAAATTACCCAAATTATCCAAAGCTGAGATATTGAAGGAAATCTTCCTTTTCTTTGAACAAATGAAATCATGAGCCAAAAGCAGTCTGCAGGATGGAAGTGAGCAGCAGCTTTGGGTCTGAGAAGTTCCTTTCTTTTCACCCATTTCTCTGGACTCTTCAAAAGAAAACCACTCTTCACAAAGGGAAGAGCTTGCTAGCTAAGCTCTACCCACACAAAAGGATGAGGTGCCACAAAAGGGTAACTGCACCTCCTGGTGGTTGGTTTAGTGCACAATTCTATTCGACCATCACTTTTATGAATTCTGTTCCTTCTTAATGAATGAATACAAAAGCATTTATTAAAGCACTTACAATTTGGAAACCAGAATACTAAGTACTAGGAATACAAATGAAAAAGTGTAATGTTTCTGCCTTCCAGGATCTCAAATTCTAATAGAGAAGTAGTGGCTAAGTAATGGTATTTTTTTTTTGTCTTGGGAAGTCATAGGAATGGTAAGCAAAACAGTAAGGCAGCTAATTGACATCCTGTTTCCATAAGCAATAGGAGTGTTGATTTCCTTTTAGTTCCCAAAATAAGCCAAATAGGTATGTAGGAACATGGAAAACATGTCTCAGCAAGGCTTATGGCAAGAAGATAGCCAGGGTAAAGCATAGTTGAATATGGGTCTGGCAAGTGATAATGGGTCCTCGCCCATCAACACATGATGGTGCCATCTAGGAAGATTCAAAGCTGAGTGGCCTAAGTTCTCCAGAGTATGGCCTTTGGAGGTGTAGTTTAGATGGGCATATATGGACAGCAGATATAAAATGGAAGAGTACCAGAAAAAAAATATAGTGAGTTCCCTTCATAAGCCCCTCCCCCCAAAAAAACTTCAAACAGAACTAGAAAAATATACCAGATTAATTCTGACTGGAAAATACAAGAAAAAAATCACAGTGAATAATTTTTCTAGTCCATGTAGGCATAGGGATACATATTGCAAGCAACTAGAAAAACAAAGTAATTGGGTACCTAGAAGCCACAGTGAAGATGACACATGATTTAACAGTCACCTCATACAGGAATGAAGAGTTTAGAACAGGATATTCCATTAAGCAAATGAAATAGGCTTATAGCCAAGAATAAGGTACTGAGGTGAGTAATAAAATGCTACAACAGAAAAAAGTGGATGCTTAAAAAGAGGACTTCCCAGCATTTCTGATGTAAAGGTCAGAGACATGTATAATTTTGAAGTTCAAAAAAAGGAGTTAAGAGAAATTTAATAAGGCAAACAGGAATGAACAATCATAAGGGACTCCACAAGAATAAATTGTTTACATTCCAAAATGGGAAAATTGAAACATATTCCCTCTGACACCTATTACAATCAGGGTTCAGAGAAGGAGTCTAATCAGATAGAAGGCCTGAAAACTATTCTACTATGCCTTTTTGGTTTTAAAAGAATGGAAAGGAAAAGGAAAAGGAGCATACTGAGTGGAGGAAGAGGGAAAAGAAAGTTAGGAGATATTATCTCACATAATTGTGGTACTCAAATAGAAGACTAAGCCAACAAGGAAAGAGGGATAAGAAGACCATCTGACACTTGAACCTCTCATCTGACCTGTTCAAAGGAGGGAAGACACACACACACACACACACACACACACACACACACACACACACACACACACAGAGTGTTTGCTATAGAAATATATCTCACTCAACAGGAAAATAAGAGGGAAAGAGGAGATAGAAGGGGAATTAGAAAGAAGGTAGATTAAAGGAAGAATAAATCCTAATGTAAACAAACTCTAAGGATGTACAAAAATATTGTAGGTTTTTTTGAGGTGACAGGAAATTGGAAGCTAGGGGGGGCAGAGCCAAGATGGCGGCGTAGCAGCAGCAACATATCGCAGCTCTCACATAGCCACCCCAAAATACCCATAAAACAGGACTCTAAACCAATCCTAGAACTCCAAAACGCACACAAAGATACTTCCCACTAAAGTCAGCTCAGCTACGAGGAACCATATCAGCACTGCGAACCAAAACCAGCCTGGCCTGAAGCCGCGGCTGTGCCCCGGGGGTGGCTGGACAGGAGGAGTGGTGGAGCCTCTCAGGATTAGCAGCAGCTGCGAGTGGGAATTGCAAAAGGTGGAGATAAGCAGTCTGGCGAAAGGCCTCCAGAGCAGAAAAGCAAAAGGCAGAGGTTTTGCACCCGCCTCCACGTTGTAGCTTCCTGCCCATAGCCT
>JAQQSU010017890.1:0-10600 GCA_028627135.1 Pseudochirops cupreus | reverse complement strand
CTAGACCCACTGCCCAATCACAAAGCTACAAGGCACGGGCATTCCTGGAAAACAAGCCTGGCGCCACAGGCTCCACGTGACCACATTCAGCCTATTAGGGAACAGAGTATACTTTCAAATATCCAAGGGTCCTCAGAGTCACGTAGCCACTTTAGCAAAGGGCCAAGGGGCAGGGAAGATCTTCAGATTCCCATAACAAACCCCCAAAGGGGTCGTGACCCACAGGTTGAGAACCGCTGGATTAGAAGGAAGAAAGCAAGAGATAAAAAATTAAATGAAAATTGTAGAGGAAAGAATGGGAAGGAGAATAAATAGCTCAGGATGGAAAGTAGTAAATGTTATACAAAAGAGGATTCCTAAAAATTAGAACAGACCAAACAGAAATCAATGACTCCATGAGATAGTGAGAAATAGTAGAACAAAAACAAAAGACTGGAGAAAAAAATAAAACATAAGATATCTGATATTTAAAAGAAAACTGATGTGGAAAAGAAGTCAAGAAGATCATTTAAGAATCAATATACTCTTTGGGGCGGCTCGGTGGCACAGTGAATAGAGCACCAGCCCTGGAGTCAGGAGGACCTGAGTTCAAATGCGGCTTCAGACACTTAGCACAAAACTAGCTTTGTGACCTTGGGCAAGTCACTTAACCCCAATTGCCCTGCCCTTCCCCCTCCAAAAAACAAAAACACAACCCCAACTGCCCTTCAAAAACAAAAAGTAATTTTTTAAAAAAACAATCAATATACTCCCTGAAAGTCGTGTTATTTTAAAAGGCATAAATTCTATATTGTTAAGGAATCATAAATGAAAACTGCCAAGATCTATTTGAAAAAGCGGGCAAAGACAGAAAGAAACCAATGATCATCTCCTAAAAGGAACCCCAAAAGGAAAAGTACTAGGAATATCATGGCCAAAATCCAGAGCTCTCACATCAAAGAAAAAAATGCTACAGTATCCAGAGAAGCAGTTTAAGTACCAGAAAGTTACAGTCAGGATCACAGAAAACCTGGAAGTTTCTCTTGTAAAGGAGAGGAGATCTTGGACTACAAGATTTCCAAAGGCAAAAGACGTTAAGGTTTACAACTAAGAATAACTTGCCCTACAAAGCTGAGTTTAATGCTATAATTTAATCACTTAATTTAAACTTGGGTAGGGAAAACTACATCCGTATTTTCATTGTAATAGATTTCCTTATTATCATTTGTATTTTATTCTATGTGTTTAAAAAATTATTCCAAGAAGGAGTTCATAGATTTCATTAGAAGGGTCCGTGAGACCAAAAAAAGTTTAATATTCTTTGATCTAGCTCTTTCCTTCCTTCTTTCCTTCCTTCCTTCCTCTCACTCCCTTCCTTCCTTTCATCCATCTTTCCTTCCCTCCTCCCTTCCCTCCCTCCTTCCTCTCCCTCTGTCCACATAGCATTTCATACCCTTAACCTGTGGGTGCTCTGCCCAAAGGAATGTAAATTTTGATTGCTGAAACCTCACAAGATGTCTTAAGGTTTACAGGTTAGAGTTCTTTCTCAAGGACCATGCCCTAAACCCAAATCATGCTGGCTCTCATTGACTGGTCAACACTAAGTCATAGCGCAGGTCCCACTTAGGGTAGTCTGGCCCTGATGGCTCAGAGTGAAATGTAAATAGCACTTATTTCTGTTTTGGTCAGAAATCCTCAGGGTCTTCCTCTCCCAGATTGATTTTTTTTTTCCAACTAGGTAAAAGAGGCCAATTTTTGCCTCATCTCTTACCGAGTCTTAATCACTGAATGGACACTGCCTCAGACAAATTGAGATCTGGGAATGACCTCAGCTTAAAAAGGCCAAGATCTGCCACTGCATTCTGGGTCATCTCCAGTCATCCTGATCTATATCTTGCCACTGGACCAAGATAGCTCTGGAGGAGAAAGTGAGGCTGATAACTTTGCACAGCCCTGCCTCATGGCATCACCTTCCTGATGTCATGGTCCTCTTCCAGAACAAAAGACAAAGGACAAACGACCTCCTCCTACTTCTCTTTCTCCTCCTTCTCCTCCTCTACCTTTTTTTCTCTTCCTCATCTCTCTGTCTCTCTCCTTCACTTTTTTTCTCTTTCTGCCACTTCTGTCTCTTTTACTTCTGTTTCTTTCTCTTTTTATTTCTGTCTCTGTCTCTCTATCTCTGTGTCTGTCTGCATTGATCCCTCTGTCTCTCTCTGTGTCCCTATCTGTCCCTGTCCCTGTCTCTGTCTCTGTCTCTAACTCTCTGTATGTCTCTGTCTCTGAATGGTGGCCCTATTATTGTGGGGAAATTCAAAAGATATCTGTCCTATTCCAGAATCTCTCACAAGTAAACTGATAAATTTTTAGATTTTTGGGCAAATTACTTTACCTCCCTAGGACTTGGCATACTTATCCAGAAAAGGAGTGAGATAAGCTGGATGATCTCTTGGTTATTCTACTCTTCCTCCATCCAATGCAAGTTAAAAAAATGTAACTGCATGTCTGCTCAAGACTTTGGGTATCCCCATTTTTGTATGCTATTTTCAGGAAGCCTCAGATAGGGAGAGAGATTAATTCCTTAATTAGGAATATTGGCAGCAATAATTGCTCCCACAGTTCTCTTGCCCTGCCTCCCTGATTGAGGTAACAGTATATATAAATCCTTAATGTTTACTGAATGTATGAGTGGGTGAATGGGTTTCTCCAAATACATGTATATTTCAGTTCCTAAAATATTTAAGGGTGAAAATGTAACATTGAAAAGTCATCAAGAATTTTTGATTCTTATATCAAGCAGTCTACAACAATCCCATTAGATTCTAATTTTAAAGATTTTTTAGAAGATCCAATCCGCTCTTCATTAGATTATTCTAGGGTCTAATAACCCCCATGGTAATGCTATTAATTCTAAAACACAATTTAATATATCTGCATTTTCATATAAATATCTAATTTAGGTCCCATACAAAGGTGTTTAACTAAAAATATCAAAGGGGTCTTTTTATAATCTGGTTGCACTGATGGTCCTGCTAACATCTTATAGTATTTTGTACCTTTAACAGGAGACTTTCAAGCATTACTAATGAAAAGACCATAGCTGAGTAGGACCTTTGAAATACAAATACAAGAGTCCAGAAAAACCTAGAAGGGTAAATTTATTCGAGAAATTGGAAGGAGCTGTATGATGATTTAGTGCTTACATTCTGATAGGAGAAGAAACAAATGTTCCATCAGAACCTTAATGTCTTCAAAGAGAATGAAGGGAATTAAATAAGAGAGAGGACCTAAGGGTAAGTTTGGTTCTCTCTGGAGGCTTTCAAGATGGAAAAGAGAAGGGAAGATAAAAAGAGGAATAAATTAATGTTGAAATAAGAGGTCAAATTTGTCATTTTTTATAGGTAGGGGGAATAAGAAGAATACACTAAAAATAGAAGTGGTCAGAATAGGTATCAGATGAATATTATTATTCTCTCAAATGGACAAAGGAGGCTTGAATGGATATAGAATGTGATGTAGAAATATGTCAAACTCAACAGAGAAACAATCAGAGAAGTGTGTGGGGGGGTAATACCTAAGTGAGAATAGTTACAAGAAAAACAAACTTTCTGATCTCAAAGGGAGGATTAAAGAGACAGGGAGAAGAAAAGCAAAAAAAGGGATGCTATGAGTTACCCCTTAGACAACTGAAGAATAGTGGAACAAATTTTGGCACATAAATGTAATGAAATATGTCATAAAAATTATGTAAGAGATGATTTCAGAGAATCCTAAGTAATGTGGAATAATATAAGGTAAAGGAAACAGAACTAGGGGAACCATTTATACAAGAACAAAACATATCAACCACCTCTTGACAAGATGATGGTCACAAGATTCAGAAAGATACATTTTTTTAATACAGTTCTTGTGTGGATTCATTTTGTTTGACTTTGCTTTTTGTTTCTGTTGCTGTTAAAAAGGTTTTCTTTTCCTCTTTCTCTTGGTTTTTAATTGGGTGGGAGGATCGGGAGAGAGGGTGCTAGCAATGATAGTGCCTAGAAAAAAGAAGCCCATTGTAATATTTTTAACACAGAGAAGAAATCAGAGGATATTCAGAAGGAAGAACAGACAAGCAGGACAGTTTTTGAAAGTGACACATAGAACTTATTATATATTTATTAAAAAACCAAGTGATATAAACTGGATTTTCATGGTTTCATATAGAATCTTCTTTTGGTTTTAAATGTATGAAAACCTTTTCTTCCTTTTTTGGTGTTTAAGTTTAGAATTTTTTGTTTATTAAAAAAAGAATCTTACATTACTTACAGGATCCAATGAGATGTTGTATTGTTTGTCCTTTGCTTTTGAAAAGGACCAATGATATCACAAGGGTGATGTCTTGATTTTTGTGTGAATTAAATTTAAGTGGGGCAGAGTTGCACAAAGATATCAACCTCACTGTTTCATGCAGTCATCAAAGTCCAGTGGCAGTACAAAAGTGGGGCTGTAAACTCTGGGTGACTAGAAGGCTGGTGGTGTACTCAACAGAAATAGGGAAGTTCAAAAGATGAATGGGAAGGAGTTCGTTTTTTGGATATGTTGAGTCTGAGATACCTATGAGATAACCAGTTTAAAATATTCAGTAGATGGTTGGTGATACAGAATCAGAGATCAGGAAAGATTAGGGCTGGATCTGAGTCATGTGTACAGGGAAATGGGAGCTAAGCAGGTGAAAGAAGTGAAAGAAGAAGAAGGTCCTTGGGGAATCCTGGTCCTACTGATTTTGGTTCTAATTATCCTCTGTCTCTCCTACCCGGTTTCCTTGTCTCCCCCTGGCCAATCTGGTTTAAGGGCATGTTTATGACCTTTGGAACTGGTGCTTTTTTTAGATCATAGACTGAGAACTCAAGGGGACCATGAAGGTTTTCTACTCCAACTTCATGGGATAATAATCAGGGTATGTGGGGCTCAGGTCTTGACGAGCCAAGTAGGCAACCGTAAGGTAGCAGGTAAGGATCCTAATAGTAAAGGGGCTGGGCTGTTATGAAGTTCCTGAAGGCTGTGCTAGGTTAGGTGGTTCTATGCTGGCTATACCCTTAAATGGAACATTGGAGAAGAGGAATCATTAATAGCCCTTCTCCATTTTTCTGGAAATCAACAACTCAGGCTTATTTTAGTCTTTGGGATTGAAGGCTTAGACCCTGTCCATCAGGTCATAGTAGGATTTCAAGAAAGGTGATGCTAAGTACACAATTACTCCACAACCAAACAAAGCAATAAGTATTTTTTGGACCTCAGAGATTTGCAGGCTGACCCATTGCTGGACATAGTGTCAGGTTTGCTGATCCCTCTCTAGAGTACAAGCTCCATGAAAACAGGTTCATGTCTGACTCAATTGCTCTCACAGTACTCAACTTTTTTTTTGCTTTTTGGAGGAGGGCAGGAAAATTGGGGTTAAGTGACTTGCCCAAGGTCACATGGCTAGTAAGTGTTAAGTGTCTGAGGTCAGATTTGAACTCAGGTCCTCCTGACTCCAGGGCCAGTGCTCTATTCACTGCACCACCTACCCGCCCCAAGCACCCAATTTTAAACAAAGGATTATAGTATTTAGAGTTGATGTGGAACTTAGGGGTCATCGAGCTCAAATCTCCTCATTTTATAGTTGAGGAGCTGAAAGCCTAGAGAGATTAGGTAACTCTTCCAAGGTCCTATGGTAGCAGAATGGGAATTGGAACTGAGGCCCTCTGACTCCAAAGCTTTCTACTCTACCATACTGCCTCCCATAAGGGGCACACACTATGTTTTTGCTGAGTTAATTAGTTGATTGATTTAGAGAGGAGAAATAACTTAAACTAGAAATTCAAGAGAACACCCATGGACTAGCAAGAGAACAATAACCATGATCACTCTTTTTCACATGTTGCTTCACAGTATTAAAGGATTTTCACATCAATTATCTGGGGAGGATTATCTTGTGGAATAGTAGAAAGTACACCAGCTTCTGGAATCAGAAGACCTGGGTTCACACCTGTATAACTTTTGACAAGTCACTTGGCTTCCCTGGGCCTCAGTTTCCATCATCCGGAAAATGAAGAGTTTAGCCTACCTGACTACAACCTAGTTCCTCCTAGCTCTATATTTTAATGGTCTCATTTGATCCTTATATTAATCCTATGATAATACAAGTATCATTATCCCATTTGACAGATGAGGGCACCGAGGCTTAGGCAGCTTACAGGTCTTACCTGATATCATATAGATCATTTAGTGGAGGTCACCTCTGGGACTTAAATCCATTTCCTCTGGCACCAAGTCCAGAATAGGCTACAACAGTCTGCCTAGTCCCTGAAACAGATGGTAATCCCATCTGTTCAGTTGAACCAAGGTATTTTTGGCCCCTGTACTAGGTCCAAGGACAAGGAATCATCTCTTACCTTTAAATTCTGTGTTCTGTGACACTTCTCCTCCTCCTTTATGACTGCCCTGCCCAAACTTGCTCACCAGTCTCGAACCCCATATGACCCTCTCTCCCAAGGGAGCCCAGAGCAGAAGGTGTGTCAATGGAATGCCTCTTTGTTGAGCCAGAGAAGGGTGGGGGAAGGAGTCCCAGAGTAGGATGAAGGCACAGGAGGCTTTCATGAGCCCAAGGGGGTTTTATGCATTTCCAATTGGCCTGGAGAAGAAGAGAGACAAAGAAATGAATCATATTATTACAGATAAGAAGAGATACACAAACATTTCCTGTGAATGCTTCCATCCCTTACTTCAAACAAGTAACTCTTGGACCCTGACCCACTACCCTCTTATGTCTTTTTCAATGTGGAAAATATTTCTACATGGAAATTATTTTTCACTACATTCTTTTTGTTCAGAGTCATTTCCTAGGAAAGTCCTTAAAAAGCTCTTAGAGCTTGCATCTGAGTGTTCAGTCTAAGGGACATGTTGGGAACTTGCCCAGGCCCAGGCCAAGCCCCAGCAAGGCTCCTCTAAAGCTTCAAGGGAGCAATCTACTTGGCTCCTTGACCACCAGGTTCCACTGCTCATGGGCCATTAAGAGCAGTTCAGACCGACTTCTTTTTCCAGGACCACTTGTCAATGATGCCACAAGTTTCTTCCCTGAAGATGACTTCCCACTGCTTATAAATATGATCTAATCTCTGCTGGTCTCATTCACACACCAGCTGCCTGCAGAAGTTCACCCATCTCTTCCTCAAGATACCACCCTATTTCTCTACTGCCTTTCACCTGCCAAACTCTTTGGTTGAGTTACTTATATTCAAGTCTACATTTTCTGCCTCCACTTCATGACCACCCATTCATTCCTTAACCCCTGATAAGCACATACACGCACATACTGAAATTGGTTTCACCAACTTCATCAGTGACTTAATAGTCAACAAACCAAGTGGTCCCTTATTAGTGACCTCTCATACACACACACACACATACACAAACACACACACACACACACACACATCTCTTTCTTGATATTTTCTTCTTTTTTGACTTCTATGACTATGTCCTATCTTGGTTCCCCTCCTACCATTCTAGTGATTCCTTCTCTGTTTCATTCTGTCTCCACTTCATACTTCATTCCCTTTAAATGAGGGGATATCCCACAGCCCATTCCTCAGTCATCTGAGGAGTATATTTATCTACTCTTGTGACTTCAAATATTCATTCAACAGACACTTAAGTACTTGCATGGTGCTAAGGGAGATACAAAATTTCCTTAAGACATAATTCCTTGTCTTTATGATGTTTTGAGTCAATTGGTAAGTCAATAAGCATTCATAACCACTTACCATGTGCCAAATACTGTGCTGAATACAGCAAACACAAAGAAAGGCAAAAATATAGTCTTGCCTTCAGGGAGCGCTAAGCATTCTAACAGGGAAGTCAATATGTAAATAATTACATAATACAATATATAGACAGTGTAAATGGAGGGTAATCTCAGGGGGAAACACTAGCAACTTCTCTTGAAGAAGGTGGAGCCTGAGCTGTGTCTCTAAAGGGGACCAGGGAATTTAACAGGTGGAAGTGAGCAGGCAGGGTTCTCTAGATGTGGGGAACAGCCAGTGAGGAGGTATGGAGTCAAGAGACATATATGGTAGGGAGATGTGGCAGACCAAAATAACTGTCATTGACAACACTGCACAATTATAGATTAGGGAATGATAGAACAAAAGTGCTGTTTAAGGTCACAAGTGGCAGAATGCTACTGGCTTGATTAGGATAAGCTTCCTGGAGAAGGCGACATTTGAGCTAAGTGAGAATGGCAGTGGTTCAGTATCTAAAGGGAGAGGGAAGGACTCTCAGACAGAAGTGAGAGGATGAACAAAGGCGTGGGAGCAGGGAAGTGCACAGTATGCTTTGAATATACTAGTATGGCTAGAGTAGAGCACATAGAAGGGACCAACTGTAATAATAATCAAAACAACAACAGTAATAATAATAACTAATGCTTTAAGATTTGCAAAATGCTTTATAAATATCTCAATTTGTCATCACAACAACCCTTCCACATGGGTGCTATTATTTTTCCCATAGTCAGAAAGTAAGGCAGGTTAGGTCAAGTGACTCGCCCAGGATCACACAGTTAGTGTTGTCTAGAGGCAGAATTTGGATTCAGGTTTCCTGAATTCAGGGCTCTATCCATTGTGCCATTTAGTTAGGGAAAGAGAAAAGAAGACTATGGGTGGAGGGAGATATGGGATGAAACATAGCACTAGAGTTGGAAAGGACCTCTTTGATTTAATCCTCTTCCTCTACAGGTGATGAAAGTGAGGTCCATGGAAGTTAAGTGACTTGCCTAAGGTCACATGAGCATTGTTTCATATACCTGAATGATTGTCATGTGGAATAAGGAGTAGACTTGTCCTGATTAATTCTAAAAGGCAGAACTAGATCATAGTCAAGAGACTTGAGGGTGGATGAATCTACCGTGAAGAGGAAAGGGAGAAGAAACTCTTAGAACTATATTACAGGTTTGAGGGTCTTCCCATAGAGTGAAGATATAGGCCTTGTGTGAGAGAAATAGTATCCTTGACTCCATGGAATGATGAGTAACTGCTGTAAATGTCCCCAGTTGCCAGGAAATCTCTTTCTTATTCCAAGAAGAGTCCTGTAGTCATGGTCAGTGAACCCTCAAGGAAGTTTGCCACCATAAAAGTAGCCATGTAATAAAGCACTTTATGAAACCTATTGGCTACTTTATTTCATTTGACCCTCATAATAACCCTAGGAGGTATGTGCTGTCATTATCCAGGTTTTACAGATGAGGAAACTGAGGCAGGCAGAAGTTAAGCACAGGTTCTCCACCCCTGGCCTACCGTCACACTGGCTTTGAACTCGGGTCTTCCTGACTGCAGTCCAGATACATATCTAACTGCTATTAGGACCAATGCCTCAATAAGCTTGTATAAGTTGCTTTACTATGGTAGAGGTACAGGTCTAGAAAGAAGCATGTAAAAAATTAATTGAGAAAAGTCCTGATCATGGAAACATCTGTAGAAGAGCTTTGGATTTTAAATAGCAATGATTGAAATTGGAGGAAAGTCAAGGTAAGAAAAAGCAAATTGACAAAGACTCATACCTGGCACATAGGAGCTTAGCAACACACTTGTTGGTTGCTTGCTTGCTTACGTGGGGATAAATGGCACCCCAGGAAGAACCCTAGAAAGAATTTTTCAAGGCTTACAAATTCCTGGATGGGAAACAAAGCACTCAGGGGAACAGACTGTATTTTTCATTACTGCTGTTGAATGTAAGGTAAGTGCTTCAGAGGAGAAAGAGGCTATGAGAAGTGAATAAGAACTGCTGAAGAAGATGGGGCCAGAGAAGAGGATTTGATTTTCCGGGCCATGGCACAACATTCAGGGTCTTGGCAAAGGATCAAGTACCTCTAATGAGGTCCAGGCGGGATGTGTTTGCCTAGAAACAAGCTGATCTTATTAAAGAGGGTTTTCAACTCAAAAGGGAAGGGAGGGAGAAAAGGGTATCCTGTGGCCCAGATACAGCTGCTGTACCAGATACCATAGAAAGCTACAGCTAGAAAAAAAAATAACAGTAGAAGTTCTCAGTATTTCACCAGTGACAGTGGCTGAGAAGTGGGATAGGAACAACATATTTATTCACAATGTCTATCCACAAGGGTTCAGAGGGTATGGGTAAAAATAAGATGAGCTAGAAATTTTAGCATAAAAAGGTTAAGCATGATATCACAGGTTATCACTGGGACTCGATAGAATATTGCCGAAAATAATGATAATTCACATATCTGTAGCATTTTTAACTTTACAAAATTATTTTCTTAAAATAGTCCTGTGAAATAGGCAGATCATTTATACTCACATTTTAAAAAAGTTTTAATCCCAGTTTTGTCCCTTCCACTTATTTTGAAAATTTAACTTGTTTATTTACTTTTAGTTTACAACATTCAGTTCCACAGTCCCTTGAGTTTCAAATTTTCTCCCCCTCCTTTTCTCCACCCCCCCTCCCGTTATGGCGGCATGCACTCAAACATAGGATCTACAAATATCTTCATATTAATCATTAGTCAGGTTGTAAAGAAGGATTATAACTGATGAAATGATCAGTGGAAAAGAGGAAACAAAACAAAACAAGAAAAAGAAACAGA
>JAQQSU010001789.1:0-14878 GCA_028627135.1 Pseudochirops cupreus | reverse complement strand
GACATAGGAGAGAATAGACTGGGGGAGGGGGGACACATTGGGATGGCTGTTTTGGGGCAGTGGACAGGGGAAAGATGGGGAGAAAATATGTAACTCAAAATCTTGTGGAAATGAATGATGCAAACTATAATAAATTTTAAAATAAAATAAAATAAAATAAAAAAGAACACAAGGGGGCTACCTACTTTACTTTTGGATTGTTTTAATTATTATGATTTGTTTCTCCTCATAGACAGCACAGATTTGTCTCTATAATGCTGCTTGTTTCCTCTAGTTCTGCCCTCAGGGACTGTGCAGAGAGAATACAGTTAAAACTATACATGATAGCTCTTCAAATACTATCATGTTCTTCCTTAGTTTTCCCTTCTCTACGACAAACTTCCTCAATTCCTCCAGTTGATCCTCATATGTAATACTCTCAAGGGCTTTTGTGAACCTTATTGCCCTCTTTCTGTTGCTCTAGAGTTTATCCATGTCCTTTCTTGAAAAGAAATGATAAACATGATCAAAGAATGTGAAAATCAGTTCACATTGTATATTGGGTCCAAATATAACAGAGCAGAGTGAGTCTTTCCCTGAGAATTATGCTTCCCTTAGTGGATCACAAGTATCATTTACTTGCTTGACTGCACTATCACACTATTGCTTCATATTACCATTTTAGTCCACTAAACATTAGCTCTAAAAATGTATCTTATATATTTTACTTATTTTTTAAACCGAAGTTAAAGTGTTTGTTTAACTTCCTTTTTATGCTGGATCCAGGATTCTAGGTTATCAAGATCTCTTTGAATTCAGTATGCAGTATTCAATTGTTTTATGAAAAATGTTGAGGGAGGCAGCAGCTGCCTGAGCAGAGTTAAGGAGAGTGAACCACCAGCAACTGTGGCTGTTTCCAGACTTCTCAACCCAGAAATGCCAAAAAGAAAGTAAAAGGTCAGTCTGGGAACTCTGTTGGAAAGGAAGGGTGTGGTACAACCCCTGCAACCAGAGTGAAAGTTGGAGTAGGCACAGGAAATGCAGTCTCTGCCACCTGGGTGCCTCAGAAGCTCCTGGCATACAGACATAAGGGGGACCAATAGTCCATTAAGAGGGCAATCACACTTGCCTTGAACTAATTGGATCTAGGTCACTTTCTTTCAGTGGTGGTCATGGAGTAAGAAATACCAGTGTGCCAGTGTGGTGTCTCTAGAGTAGAGAGGGCACTTTCCTCAGACCACTGACAACATTTTTGAAAACCCCACCAATTTGGGACAAAGCTCTCCTCTCTGAAAGCAGAGTTCTACTGTGGCAAAGAGGTCAAAACACAAGTAATTGACTGGCAACATGAACAAGCAGAGGAAGCACAAAGAGACCATATAATCATTTTGGGGGGACAAAAAAGATCAAAGCATAGAATGGGAGGAAGACAACAATGTCAGAACTCCTGCATCAAAAGTTTCCAAGAAAAATGTGAACTGCTTACAGGCCATGGAGGAGCTCAAGGAGGATTTGGAAAATCGAATAAGAGAAGTGGAAGAAAAATAGGGAAGAGAAATGAGAATAATACAAGACAATCATGAAAAGACAGTCAATAATGTGATTGAAGAAAATAAGACCTCTTAAAAAATAGACTAACTCAAATGGCAAAAGGGGCTGAAAAAGCCAATGAGGAGAAGAATGCCTTAAAAGCCAAATTTGTCAAATGGAAAAATAATTTCAAAAACTCACTGAAGAGAATAATTCCTTCAAAATTAGATTGGAGCAAATGGAGGCTAATGACTTTATGAGAAATCAAGATACTATAAAACAGATCCAAACAAAGGAAAAAGTAGAAGGTAATGTGAAATATTTCATTTGAAAAGCCACTGACCTGAAAACAGATCCTGGAGAGATAATTTGAAGATTATTGGGCTACCTGAAAGCCATGATCAAACAAACAAACAAACCTAGAAACTAGAAATCATGTTTCCAGAAATTCTCAAGGAAAATTGCCCTGATATTTTATAACCATAGGGCAAAATAGAAATGGAAAGAATTCACTGATCACCTCTTGAAAAAGATCCCAAAAGAAAACTTCTAGGAATATTATAACCAAATTCAAGAGTTCCCAGGTCAAGGAGAAAATATTACAAGCAGTCAGGAAGACACAATTTGAGTATTGTGGAAACACAATCAGGTTAATACAAGATCTAGAAGCTTCTACATTAAGGGTTCAAATAGCTTGGAATATGATATTCTGGAAGTCAAAGGAGCTAGGATTAAAACCAAGAATCACCTACCCAGTAAAACTGAGTATAATGTTTCAGGGGAAAATATGATCATTCGATGAAATAGAGGACTTTCAAGCATTCTTGATGAAAAAACAGTTGAATAGAAAATTTCACTTTCAAATACAAGAAGGAAGAGAAGCATGAGAAGGAAAAAAGGGAAAAAATCATAAGGAGCTTATGAAATTTGAACTATGTTCATTCCTACATGGTAAAATTATCATTGTAACTCATGAGACTTTTCTCAGTATGAGGATAGTTGAAGGGAATGTCTATGTATATGTACATATACATATATATGTATATGTATATATGTATACATGCATATATATGTTTATATAGGAGAGTATATGCACGTACAAATACATAACAGTGTGTGTATATGTGTGTACATGTATACATAGACAGAGGGCACAGGATCAGTTGAATAGGAATGGGTGATATCTAAAAATGTAAAATTAAGAGGTGAAAGAGGAATATAATGAAAGGAGATAGGGAGAGATAGAACAGGGTAAATTATCTCATATGAAAGAGGCAAGAGAAAACTGTTACAATGGAGTGGAAGAACAGGAAGGCAAAAGGGAATGGGCCAACCTTACTCTCATTGAATTTGGCTTGAGGAGGGAATAATATAGACACTAAATTGAGTATCTTATCCTACAGGAAAGTAGGAGGGAGCGGGAAAATAGGGGAGATGATAGAAGAGAGGGTAGATTGGGGGAGAAGATAGTTAGAAGCACACACTTTTGAAAAGGGACAGGGTCAAAGTAGAAAATAGAATAAGTGGGGGACAGGATAGGATGGAGGGAAATATAGTCATTCTTTCACAATATATCTACTATGGAAATATTTTGTGTAACTACACATGTATAACCTATATTGAATCACTTTTCCTCCCAGTAAGGGCTGAGTGGTGAGGGAAGAAGGGAAAGAATCTTGAAATCAAGTCTAAAAATCCACTGTTAAAAATATATTATTATTATTATTATTATTATTATTAATTCATTCATTCGTTTGTTTATTTATTTACATGCAACAGGAAAATAAGGCATACAGGCATTAGGGTATAGAAATCCATCTTCCCCTACTAGAAAGTCAGAGGGGCACTGGGGGAGGATATAAGAGAGAACAGATTGGCAAAGGGGTAATCAGTAGGATCACCATTTTGGGGTGAGGCATAGGAGAAAGACAGGGAGAAAATTTGTAACTCAAAATCTTGTGTAAATGAATGTTGAAAACTTAAAATAAACAAATTAAATGGACAATAAAAAATATTTTAAAAATGTTAAACAGTACAGCGTCAAGTACAGATCCTTATAAGGTCTCATTAAAATATCAAAGTTTCTCTTTTGGGTCCAAATATTCAAACAGTTCTCAATACACCTAATTATGTCTTCAATTCTCCCACATCTCTCCACCTTTTCAATAAGAATAGTGTGAGTCATTTTTTTCTAGAAAAATTATTCATAACAAGCACTTGAATGATCTGTGCAGTAATGCTATTAACAGAATAGAGAGAGAGAGAGAGACAGAGAGACAGAGAGACAGAGTGAGACAGAGACAGAGACAGAGAGAGAGAGACAGAGAGAGACAGAGACAGAGACAGAGAGAGACAGAGACAGAGACAGAGAGAGACAGAGAGAGAGAGAGACGGAGAGACCGAGAGACAGAGAGAGAGAGAGAGAGAGGATTAGTCTGTCATGACACATTCTTGATAAAGTCATTATGGCTTTTCTTAATATCAACAGATATTAATTAAACATAGTTTTTAGGTTATTTAATAGCTTCCATATTGTGTCAGAGATTCTTTTTAATTTTGGGTTTAGAGCCTACTAAGCAAAAGAAAAGTTCATCTCTTCTTTTTTTAGCATTAAGTATCAGCTATGTAGTGTAGTGGATATAATTCTAGATCAGAGTCAGGAAAACATGAGTTTGAATCCTACCTCAGATGACAGATAAATGATGCTTTGCTCCTATCACATAACCTCTCTCTGTCTCAGTTTCCTCAGTAGTAAAGCACACATAGTAAAAGCACCTTCATTCCGAATAAGGTAATGCATATTAAAAAAGAAGACCACTGTAAACCTTAAAGCGCTATGCAAAGGTTAGCTATTATCAACTTCTTCATAATCATTATCATCTCTACCATTATTACAATTGCATTGTGCTTAATTTGATAATCATGTAGCTAACTATATTTAAGCTTAATAACCATGGCTTACACGTTAGTTAGTATTTAAAGTAATTTAGTCAGTCCAAACTACTCTCCCTCTTTTATAAATTTGTAAACAGAAGACCAAGTAGATTAATTGATTTATAGATATGAAGTGAGTAAATATTGGCATCCAGAATGAGATGCTTGCCTTCAAACCAGATCTTCTGGGTCTAAGATCTGTGTTTCAGATTTAAATTTATCCCTGTGAAAAGGCCCATGATTTCCAAATCACAGATTCCCTAAATATCAGAGACTTACACATGAAGAAAATACCTTATACTCATTCAAAAAGAATATTTTACAATAGGCAGCTACATAGCACAATGGAGAGAGTAGTGGATTTGGATCCAGGAAAATCCCAACACAGACATTTAGGAGGTTTGTGAACCTAGCCAAGTCACTTAACATGTCTTCCTCAGTTTTGTCATCTTTTAAAATGAGGATAATGCCACCTACCTCCCATGGATATGTCTTGAAGTTCTATACAAATATTATCTCTTACGTAAAGCATGATATGGATGGGCTCTGCTACTTTTGGTAGCTATGTAGATTGCTACAAACATTTTTGCAGCAGTGGAGTCTTGGGAAGATAGGGGGCAAGTGGGTAGAGTGCTTGGCCTGGATTTAGGAAGGCTTGAGTTAAAAATATGGACTTGGATACATATTAGCTGTGTGACCTTGGGTAACAGACTTAACCCTGTTTACCTCAGTTTCTTCATCTGCAAAACCAGCTCGAGGAGAAAATGACAATCCACTCCAGTATCTTTGTCAAGAACACCTCAAAGAAAGAGTCAAAAGATTAAGACATGACTAAAACTGACTAAACAACAACCAAAGAGTCACAAAACTGCCTCTACATTTATAAAAAATGCTTCCAATGCTGGGACTATATCATCAAAAAGGGGGAAAATTCATTTCTACAAATATATTTACAGTTACTATATTTGTAATAACAAAAATATATAGAACCAGCATATACGACCAATGTTCAGAAAATTCATGAATTAATTCTAACAAACAATATGGTGCCAGGCTAATGCTAAATATGAAACAGGAAAGACAAAGTCTAAATACTTATATGAGATTATGTGTAATTGAATTAGAACAGGAATCCTTCTGAATACAGCTAAGATTTTTTTTAAGACTGAAAAGATAAGAGAAGGAAAAAGAAAGGAAAGAGGGGAATTAGAATTCATGGAGAAAGGAAGGAGGGAGCAAGCTCATAAAATCTGTAGGTAACACAAAGCTACAAAGACTAGTTAAGGAACAGAGATTAAAAAACAATCCTCAACTGACTGGCATGATAGTCCAAAACTACCTAGAAGAAATTTAATAGAGGTGAGTAAGAAATATATTATAGACCAAGCAACTGCCAACAAAAATAACTAATGAAATAACAACAACAAAACTTAGAAAAGCAAGGTGGAAAAAAAATCCTCTTTTCCTTCCTTTCTTGTTACCTTCTTTCTACTAATCATACTGCTATGAGTGTGTCTAGTGAATTTGACCAAGGCTAGGCAACTATGTTGAATGGGCTAAAAGTGGAAGAAAAGGCAGTGGCATCGCAGAAAAGGACTTCTAAGTAGAATACCTGCATTTAATGCTCACTTCAATATTCATTATTTGCATGATCTTGGGTAAATGGCTGGACCATTCTGGATCTCAATTCACTCCTCTGTAAAAAAAAATCACTTTGATGAAACTCAGTAAATATTTATGAAGTGTGTATTAAGTACCAAGCATTGCACTAAATGCTGGGGATGCAAAAAGAGACAAAAGACAGTTCCTGGCCTCAAGGTGCATTTATGGGAAAAATAGGAAATAATGAAGGGTGAAGGCACTGGAATTAAGAAGTGGTGGGAAAGATTTCCTGTAAGAAGTGGGATTCTTTTGTAAGACTTAAAAGAAACCACAGAGGTGAGTAGTCAGATAAAAGGTTTAAATAATTTCAATTAGATGATATCTAAAGTATTATGAGCTCAACAAAGAATGTTTCTGTATGTATGTATGTGGGCATGTGCATGTGAGTGTGTTTGTGTGTATATGTGTGTGTGTGGTGTCAATAATTATGTGACTTTTACTGAGAAAGAATGTTGTTGATAGTACTTCCCAGTTGTGAATTTATCATGTTCAGTGTGCCACCATCATGATGGTTATTCTGCTTCTTAATTCCACAAAATATTCATTGGAGCCTTTATTTTTTTTTCTTTTTCACTAATCTAATTTGAATTTGTGTGGGGCCACAGTCACAAAAGTTCATGAGGTATTTATGGTCTGCATTTAAACAAGACAGCTTAGTAATCACAGCATAAAGGAGCTGCCCCAAGAGAACATAACAACATACTTTCCTGGAGGAATAATATTGAACTGTGCAGCTGTCAGACCTTGAACATTATTGTTTCATGTTCAGTGGCTGGCTTACATGAAGATTATAAAAAAATAAATGAAATAATTTTTCTTATCAATCACGTCTACCACCCATATAAAAGGATAAAGGATAACCTTGTAGTCAGTGATTTTCCAATCCTATATCAAAGATTTGTACACCAGTTGTCTGACTTTGCCCTAGACACCTGGAGCGAACCTCTTAAAAGAAGAGCTTCCAGAGACAAAATCCAGGCTTCATAAAGAACTCTAAAGAGGAGAAGGTTAAATGGTGGCAAGAACTGCTTTGCATTGTATGTGGAAAAACTGGAACAGATATAGCATTGTTCCAATTCAGAAGAAGGGAAAAATTTCAAATTTATGATTGAGGATCATCTTGGGGCATAAGTATAAAAAGTAAGCAAGGAGGGTTGAATTAAGTAAAATGAAGGAAGAGGAGAAAGAGTTACCATATTCCTCAAACACAGGGAAGTCAGGCTTTAGGCAAAAGGGCTGTGAAGTTGACTTTTTTTTTAATCTCCTGTATCTCCAATACTTGCCTAAATAAACACTTGTACATTGAACAATGAGGAGGAGGCAATGAGATTTGAAAAAGAATCAGGTCACATTTTACAGTTACATAATCATTTCTTTTACATAGAGTTTCTAGTATTTTAGAAAGAACTCCTAGGTCAAGATGGCAGTGTAGAAGCAGGAGAATTCCATGGCTTCCACCATAACCACCTTAAATACCTATAAAATATAGAAAATATAAAATAAAATATGACTCTAAACAAATTTTAGAGCTCCAGAACTCATAAAATGACAGAAAAATAAGGTTCCCGCTGAAAGCAGCCTGGCAGACAGATGGAAAGGGCTCATCGCAGCATGCTGGGAGCAGAGCCCAGCCCCATGTGGTTTTAGCCCCAGGCTGTCCAGGAGTAGCCATGGCTGGAGCTTTCAGGAGAGCAGATCACTGGCAGCTGTGGTGGTTTCCAGAATTACCAACCCATAATAGCCAAGGACAAAGGGAAAAGGTCAGTGGAACTTGGCTAAATTTGGAGGAGAGGGTCTGGCCCACTACCTCGAGAGCTAGAAGCAGTCTGAAGCGGCAGCCCTGCAGCCACCTCCACATTGCTGCTTCAGAGCTTGTGGCCTGCAGATTGTAGGGGGGGCAAGTGATCATTCAGAGGCTAAGTGCTCTTGCCTTGAGCTGCCTGGATGGGAATCCTGGTCTTGGGTAATGGTCCTGAGGTGGGTTTTCAGGGAGCCAAAGCTGGTGGGTGCTGCACAGACTGAGGCCTCCTAATATCTCTGGCAGCTGCAAAAACCCCAGCAATTTGTGACAGAGCTCTCCACTCTGGAAGTAGACATTCATGGAGCTAAATGTCAAGTAATTGACTGGCAACATGAGCAGACAAGGAAAGCAAAGAAGGCGCAACAATCCAACTTTAGATTCCTTTTTTGGGGACAAAAAAGATCAAAGCATGGAACAGGAGCAAGACAACACAGCCAGAACTCCCACACTAAGAACTCCCACACTAAAAACTTCCAAGAAAAATGTAAACTGTTTACAGGCCATAGAGGAGCTTAAGAAGGATTTTGAAAACCAAATAAGAGAAGTGGAAGAAAAATTGAGGAGAGAAATTAGAGTGATGCAAGAAAATCATGATAAAAAGGTGAACAACCTCACTGAAGAAAATAACACCTTAAAAAACAGACTAACTCAAATGGCAAATGAGGTCCAAAAAGCCAATGAGGAAAAGAATTCCTTAAAAAGTCAAATTTGCCAGACGGAAAAAGAATCTCAAAAGCTCACTGAAGAGAATAATTCCTTCAGAATTAGAGTGGAGCAAATGGAAGCAAAAGACTTTGTGAGAAATCAAGATACTATTAAACAGATCCAAAGAAATGAAAAAATAGAAGCCAATGTGAAATATCTCATTTAAAAAAGAAACAAAAAACGACAAAACACTGACCTAGAAAATCAATCCAGGAGAGGCAAATTTAAAAATTATTTGACTACCTGAAAGCCATGATCAAAAAAAGAACCTGGAAATCATCCTTCAAGAAATTCTCAAGGAAAATTATGCAGATATTTTAGAACCAGAGGGCAAAATAGAAATTGAAAGAATTCACCTATCACCTTTTGAAAAAAGATCCCAAAAAGAAAACTATAAGGAATGTTACAGCCAGGTTCCAGAGTTCCCTGATCAAGGAGCAAATATTACAAGCTGCCAAGGAAAAAACACGTTGAATACAGTGGAAACACAATCAGAATAACCCAGGATCCAGCAGCTTCCACATTAAGGGATCAAAGGGCCTGGAATATAATTTTCCGGAGATCGAGGGAGCTAGAATTAAAACCAAGAATCACCTACCCAGTAAAACTGAGTATAATGTTTCAGGGAAAATATGGTCATTCAATGAGGTGGAGAACTTTCAAGCATTATTGAAGATAAAACCAGAACTGAATAGAAAAATTGACATTTAAACACAAGAAATATGAATAGGTAAACATGGAAAAGAAATCATAAGGAATTTATCAAAGTTGAACTATTTACATGCCAATATGGAAAAATGAGGATTGTAACTTCTGAAACTTTTCTCAGTATGAGGATAATTGAAGGGAATATGAAATGTGTGTGTATACACATATATATGTATGTATATGTATATATGTATATATCTATATATGTATACATATACATATGTCTATATAAGAAGATATATATGTATATGAATACATATGGGAGTGTGTATATATATGTGTACATAGTCAGAGGGAGCAGGATCAATTGAATGGGAAGTGATGATATTTTAAAAGGTGAAATTAAGAGGTGGGATAGGAATAGAATGAGACAGGCAGAGACAGAATGGGGTCAATCATTTTATATAGAATAGGCAAGAGATAACTGTTACAATGCAGGGGAAGAACAGGAAGGCAAAAACGAAATGGGTCAACCTTACTCTCATTGAATTTGTCTTAGGGAGGGAATGAAATACACTCTAAATTGGGTATCTTGCCCTTCAGGAGAGTAAGGAGGAAGGGGATGAAATGGGAAATGATGGATGGGGGGCAGTTTTGGGGAGAGGGTTTTTAGAAGCACACACTTTTGTAAAGAGACAGAGAACAAGGGGAGGGTGAGACGAGATAGACGAAGGGAAATATCATCAGTGTTATACAATATGTCCATTGTGGAGATGTTCTGTGAGATTACACATATATGGCCTGCATTGAATTGCTTGTCTTTCCAGTGAGGGTGGGTGGCAAGGGAGAAAGCGAAAGAATCTAGAATATAAAGTTCTAAAATCAAATATTAAAAAATACATATTATCATTATTACTATTATTTACATGCAGCTGGGAAATAAGATATACAGGCACTGGGATAGGGAGATCCATCTTGCTCTACCAGAAAGTCAGCAGGGTGATGGGGAGGATATAGCAGAAAGCAGATTGGAGGAGGGGGTATACAGTGGGATTGCTGTTTTGGTGGGATGGGTAGGGGAAATGTGGGGAGAAAATTTGTACCTCAAAATCTTGTGGAAATCAATTATGTAAATTAAAAATAAACCAAAGTTAATTTTTAAAAAAAGAAAAAAAATAGAAAGAACTCCTAACATAAGTTATACCACTAGAAAAAGAGTTTTTTTAAAAAAAAAGGTCATAGAGTATATCTGTTGGCTTAAGGAAAGCTGTCAATGCTGTTTTTCTGCCTTGTGTGTATCACCCCTAATGTCTTGCTTGGTAGGACTTGTGGTTTTAAGGCAAGGGTTAAAGAAGACAGACTGGACATTATAATTGATCAGAAGAAGAGGGAACTTTTAGGAGCTTTTAGTAGCATTTAGTAAGTTTAGCTAGTGCTAACAGATCAAGTTGGACAACTAGGTGGTGTAGTGGATAAAGTGCCAGACCTGGAGTCAGGAACTCCTAAGTTCAAATTTGGAATTAAACACTAATTGTGTGGCCCAGGGCAAGTTATTTCATCCTTTTTGGCTCAGTTTCCTCCTCTGTAAAATGAACTGGAGAAGGATATGGAAAATTACTCTGGCATCTTTGCCAAGAAAATCCCAGAAGGGGTGATGAGTCAGATATGACTGAAAAACGACTAAACAACACATAAAGGACAACAGGACTTAGTTGTAAACCTGAGGCTGAGTAGCACCTGTGCAAAGCTAACTCTTGTGCAGTGACTAGGGTAGTCAATGATAGTATAATTTTGGCAAATAAATGTAAGCTAGCTGAATGAGAGACTTTTGGTGATGGGCAGGAAAGAAACAAAGCACATGAGAATCTAAGAGGAGTGATGTTGTTTCATGAGTATGGACATTTATTAAACTATAAAATTCATTCTTCTTTTGATATAGATTGCAATAGATGTTATCTGAGTTGTTCTTGATCCCCCCCAACTATAAGTTTCTTTGATGCTCATAATTTCTATGTTCAATGGTAAGATAGAAATCACATGACACAAAAGATATGACTTGATCCACTGATTAACACATAATTTTGGAGATGAAAGTGACCACATTAACTCTTTTTTCCAACCCAGACCTGAATAAAATTACTCTTTACAATATGCCTTATGAGTGTGCCACCAATCTTTGTTGATGTGGAAGGTGAGTGACCCCAATACTTGCTCATGCAGCTACTTTCATTTTTTCCCCTCCATAATTTTTAATATTTCACTCTTATGTCAAGCTGAAATCTGTATTAATACAACTAGTATCCATTGGTCCTAATTATGTCTTATAAAAACAATGAGGAAAAGGCTTATGCCTCTTCATACTTGACAGTCTATTACTTACTTGAAAATGACTACCATATACTACCTTAAAGTCTTTTCTTCTCTCTAGGATACATGCTCTGTTCTTCCAGCTAATCCTCTGTAATGGTAATGGGAATTTGAAGATCTTCCCTGCTCCTTAATAAGCCTAGGTGAATTTGAGGATCTTCCATATTTTGAAAATAAACTCTGGCCCCTAATAGGCTGAAGGTGGTCACATACAGCTAACATGGGAAGAGTTAGCTGAAGGGTAGAGCAGAGCCCACAGGAGAAGCTTGCTTGAGGGAGGCTTGTTTTTCAGGAAAGCATAACTTTCGTTACTTTGTAGTCAAGTTGGTTGGGAGGGTTATGATGTTCTCTGACCCTGGAGAAGGCTATATTTACTCCTGGAGGTGAGGTTTTATTCTGGCACTCACGTTGGGAAGAGTTGTGTGATTTGGCCAAATGAGACCTTGGGTAGCCATTGAGCCCTCACGGCTTTGAAAACCCAGATGATAGTGCTTCTCGCTGTAGTAACTAACTGTGTGTATGTGATGGTCAGACAACTGGAAGCCCTGTCTGTTAAAATGTGTTATTTTCTCTTTCATTTTTCGTCTTCTCATAACTTCTATTTGTTTTCTCTGAAGTTCAGGGTGCTGACTTTTCCCCCTGAACTAGGAAAATGATGTAAGTTTGATTAAAGTAAGATTGTTAACCCCTTTTTGAGTTGCTTTCCTTTAGGGAAGCAGATCAATGAACTGTAGTAGCAGCCATCCTGGGTGTGCTAGGCTGCTTGCTGCTACATCTTCATATGTCATTTACTTAAGGTCCTTCACCACATGCTCTTTTGAGTTTTTTCCCCTGCTTACCAATGTCCTTCCTAAAAACATGGCACACAAAGTTAAACACAGTATCCTAACATGTGTTGACTAGAAATTAGTACAATGTGAGACTGTCCTCTCCTTTATCTTTAATCCTATACTTCTCAGTATTGCCCAAAAATTATTTAAGATAACTTGGCTGCCATATCAATGTTGATTTACATGGAGATTCTTGAACATTAAAACTCTTAATGTTTTTTTTTCAGATGAGCCATTGCCTAATAAAACTTATTGTACTTATGATTTTGATATTTAAATACAGTGTAATATTTTATCTTTATCTATTTACAATTTTATCTTATTAACTTCAACCCAAAGTTCAAGCTTTTCAAGATCTTTTAAAATATTGATTTGTTATCCAGGGTCCTAATGAAACACATTAACTCATTTTATTTCCCTTTAAGTTAAATGAGAATGATCACATTCAAATGACAGAGAATTTAAATGTAAGTCAATTGAATAATAAACATTTGTTAAGTGCATACTATATGTCAGGTGCTATGGAAATTGCCAGAAAGATGGAACAAAATTAGCATGAGGAATTGAAAACCATGACAAGTGAGGAGATGGTAATAGAGGACCTACATACCTTAAATGAATTCAAGTGACTAGGTCTAATGGAATTATATTCTAAATATACATTTTTATTTTCACAGCAAAATATGACTGATATTTTTAAAACTTCATCAAATTTCTCACAGAATCCTTCACCTATTCTCTGTCCTATAGAAGCATCCCATATAACAAATAATATTCCTTAAAAAAAGGAAACAAAAGGAAAGGAAAAAAAGCAGGAATATTTATTAATACATCTGAAGATCTACAAATAATTTCAATGGGTCACACCCAATGAACTCCCATAGCTGCAAAGTGGGTAGGGTTGGGTTTTCTTTTCTTATCATGTTTTTGTAGCCAATTTTGTTCTTCATATCTTTGAAATATTCACTTCTTAAAATTTTATACTTTTATAATTATAAGTGAATTTATAATTGTTCTATTTAAATTACTGTAATAACCATGTATATTGTTTTCTCATCTTTAATCTCTTTATTTTCCCTTATTCTATAAAGAACTTTCCATGCTTCTTTGAATTCAATGTGTTTTGCTTTTGGAAGCAAAGTAATTAATATTCCATTATATTTATATGTCACAATATCTTTAGTCATTCTTTAATTAATAGGCATTAAAATGCAAGTTAATTCTAAAAATGTTGTGATTATTTTTATTATATTGATATGAGCCATCCATTAGTTCAGCTACTTAAACTATGCTTTGTTTCTAAAGAAGCCCTTTATAATTGAACCTCTACAATATTTTGTTTTGATATCTCAATCCCCACACACTTTATTATTATTTTTTAGTTATTTGGAATATGATTTCCCTTTCTATTGTCATCACTTTGTTTTATTATCACCATGAAGAAATGCTTTTGATTTGTGATGGTTTATTCACTTGTAGATTATCTATTGTGAGGTTTAGTCTTAGGTGTTTCAGACTTGTTCCTATGTCATCACATCAGTATTATTTCTATTTTCATTCTTATCTCTGTGTAAAATTAAAAAAAATTCTCTTGACAGTTGTGCTCTCTCAACAATTTGATTTTGTTGTTATGATTTTTTTATTTAAATACATAATGTCCCTTTCCAATCCTCATCCTTTTTGATATCATTGCAACTATTAATACTGCCAATAATACCTATGATATTCTCTTCTATCTAGGTTTTCGCAACATGACACTATCCTGGTGCTCTTCATTCCTATTGTACCACTCCTCAATACGTTTTGTGGATCTTTGTTCAGGTTATGCCTACTAACAATGAATGTCCCATAGAAGTCTCTCCTGAGCTCTCTTCCCTTCTTCAATGCTGTTTCACTTGGTGATGTTCCTATGGATTCAATTATCATCTCTATTCTAAAGATTCTCAGATCAACTTGCTCTAAATTGTCTCTTAAAGTCAAGATTCATATCCCCAACTGCCTATTAGACATTTTAACCTACATGTCCAACAAACATCTTAAACATAACATGTTCAAAACAAAATTTATTTTTCCCTCCTAAGCGCTGTTTTCTAACTAGTTTCCCTATTATGCCTTAAAGGCACTACCATGCTCCCAGATTATGAACTCAGTGGCATTCTAACTCTTCTTTTTCTCTCTCATCCTTCAGATCAAATCAATTGCCAAGGCCTATTGATGTTACTTCATAATATAGCTAGATTTTGCTACTATTCTCTGACACTGCAAGTTCCCTGATTTAGGAACTCATCTGTTCACATCCAGATTAGTGCTATAAGCTATTAATTGGTTTTTCTGCTTCAAGTCTCTCATCCTAATTTATTCTCCACTCATCTGTCAAAATAAATAAACAAACTACACACACATGAGTCTATATATATATATG
>JAQQSU010017889.1:0-10600 GCA_028627135.1 Pseudochirops cupreus | reverse complement strand
AAGGAGCAGATGCCAGGGGGGGTGGGCGATACAAAAAGGTAAGGGAGGGGTTTCTATGTCAAGATCGGGTCAGTGAGATGGCAAAAGCTGCCAGGAAAGACTCAGACAGACATCGTCCTTCCCAGGCCACCATCCCCAGTCTTATCTCTCGGGTTAGGGACTACAGCATAGAAAAGAGAAGCGAGTAGTTTGCTGGAGGGGGGAGCTGGGTCCTGTGGTGTGGAGGGCGGGGCGCGAGGAGAGGTATAGGCTGTCCCAGGGTGGGTGAGAGGGAAATGTACCCATCTGAATTAGACTTGAGTGTAATCTCATCATAGGGCCAGCCTGAGCCTCGCGCTTCCCAGTCCATCCTCCTTGTCTGCCTCCTTTCCTCCCTCTCCCCCCTCCCCGCCTCCTACCCCCCTTCCCCACCCCCTTACAGCAAAAGCAAGCCCGACTGCTGCTGGGTGCGGGCTCCACTCCCGCCGGCTGACTTACGGACGGACCAGCTGCTGCCCTCCTCACAGTGGCCTCCTCCTGACCCCTGGTTATTGCTCCTCAACTCAGCTCGGGGACCCCCCCTCCCCTCCGTCAAGATCTGTCTCATCCAAGCCCCCGAACGAGTTTTTCCTTTCTTCGCCCCGGACTTCCAGAAACTTTGCGGGCGATTCAGGGCAGATGGATTTAGCCAGCGGATCCCGCCGAGGTGGTTCCCACCTCCTCCCCCTGCTCCTCCTGGTTTTTGGCTTTGGACCCGACACGGCTTCCCCTAGGGTTGCACTCCGAAAGGAAGGTAATGAGCGCCGGGCTGCCTGCCCAAAGCAGCCCTCGCCCCCTCAATCCCCTGGTCCCTGCCCGCAACTGCCCTTGCCCTAGCTGTTGGTGGAAAGAGGTGAATGCGCGAATTCCAACAGTGCCCGGATTGGGGCTGGGGTTCTGCCGTTTGAAAACCGGGGAAAGATCGTCCCTGCCCGGGCTCCCACTCTTCCTGGCCCAAATGGTGCCAAAAATATGTATTTGTTTAAAAGAATAACACATTTTCCAGCTACAATTAAGAGGTGGGCGGGGGTGGGGGGCGAGGGTAGCTCTGTTTTGACTACAAAGAGCTAAGAGTTGAGGCAGTCTCCATGTGATCTCAATTACTGGGCTCAGGCGGTAAGAGAACGTGAGAAGGAGTGAGTAGAAGCAGCTTCATCTCTTGCTTTAAACATCTTGTTCGATCCACATTGTTCAAAGCCCAGCCATTTCCTGGGAAGTGTCCGTGGGTCTCTTGGAAGAGACTTTCCGATCCTCCTTCCTTCTGGGACAGGAGTTTAGAGATGCACCCTGTGCTTGGCTGGGGTGATGTTGCTGACATTTTCGCGGCTGTGCTCGGAGGAGCCTGCGTGGGTTCATTTCGCCGGGTTTGAGCCGAGGTCTTAGCAGTTCTTTAAAGAAATATGTATTAAATGAACTGTTTCGATAATAACGGAAACCTTAGCGACTTGGCAGTTTCAGGAGTCATATGGATGAGCTTGAGCGCTTGTGAAAAAGGAAAATCATACACCTGGTTTTTGTTTATTTTTATTTTGTCTTCGATTATTGGGGTGGGGGAGGGGAAGATAGTGAGAATGGGAAAGTTCCAAACAGTATTTCCTTATTAAAGTTTCTGTTCTTTTTTACTAAGACTATATTTAGGACACTCAAAAATCTGTTTTTTCTTAGTTTACTTTGGTAAAAGCGAGTGTGTCTTATGGGATTAATTATCTCTTTTGAACAATGGAAAACAATATGACTTTATATCACAGCAATCTCCAAAACCTCACAGAAAGTGTAGTTTGTCTTCTGCAAGACAGTCAAATTGAGGAAAATGTATCAGAGGGCAAAGAAAATAATCATAGCATATTCTCATATGGCTACTTAAATATTTTAGATGTTCCTGATTTCTCCATTTGAAAATCTGATTTGCTGCCTCTCAGCCCGGAAAAAGGGACTCATTCACTCTATCATAACCCGTACATTCTCTGTGTTGAAATGTAGAGTCATTATCCTAATATATGCCATAAGTAAAGTACCAACCTATTTTATTTCCAGAGGATTCTGTTCATTTTTCCAGATATGAGCAGCAGCTCCTGGAATTGTTTGTCCTTTTAACACACACACACACACACACACACACACACACACACACACACACATCCATTTTAAATGAAAGAACTTCTAACTTCCCTTCTCAAATTGGCATGTGGCATAATTTACATTTTGCAGGTTGCATTCAAGTGAACTTTTTTTTTCCCTTTCAAACACTGTAGAGTTCAGTTTGTGACTCTCCCTGAATAGTGTGTGGCCCATTTTATTAATAACTTTAACCTCTTGAGAAAAATTCTTGAAGTCTTGCAATAAAGACTGTGAAAGAAAAACATCCTCATGCAGTTTTACTGTGCCTCCTTTCTAATTCTTTGCCATTAGCTCAAAATTTGTAGCTGTACAGTTAAGCATGTCATTCTTGATATCCTGTCTGCTGGGCACAGGGACCTATGCTAAATATATGTATGGGATAGTAGCAGCTTACAGTCTAAGTACAATTTTATAGGCAGCTGTTGGTCTCTCCCAACTCTATATTATAAAATCCTGGCATCAGCAGACCTTGATTAAAATCCCAGCTCCGCCACCAGCTGTAGGACCTTGGGCAAGTCATTTAATTTTTCTGAGCCTCAGTTTCCTCATGCACAAAGCACTCCTTAACACACAGGGTTGTTGTGAGAATAGCTCTTTTATGAATCTTCAGGGGATCTATTTCCAGTTTAAGACAACAGAGAGGCAATGTGGTACAATGGCTAGAGTGCTGGTCCTGAAGTCAAGATGGTCTAGGATCTGGGATCGGTTTCTACCTGTGCCACTTATTAGGTGTGTGAAGCCTGATTAACTCACTTAACCTTTTTATGATTGAAGCAGTATGCTAGGACTTAACTACTACTGCTTTAAAACAATTATGATATACTTTGGTAAGAGGAGTTTCATCACAGTGATGAAATTACATGTGCATACTGGTTTGAGTGTGCTTGAGTGTGCACACTCACACACACACACACACACACACACACACACACAATTGGGAAGGGTTCAGACTTGTGATTTCATTCGAAGGAAGCACCCAGTATCTATATCTCTTTCTACTTGTGCAAATGGATAAATCATCTGTATTGTGAAGTGACTTAGCCATGGTCTCACAGCTGGTATAGTTCAGAGCCCACACTTGCACACGTCTTCTGGCCCTCCGAGGACAAACTTTATCCACTACCACACTGCTTCTGTGAGCTTATGTAAGAAAAAAAAATCTTTTTAAAGAACATATGCGGAATGACTAGAGGAAAAATCTTAAGACATTTAAAGTTTATTCATCCTTCTTTAAAAGATCTGAGCATTCATTGGTATATGTCCTTTCTCCACCTAGCCTTAATATATGTGAGTTGCTATACTCTCCCTCTCAAATTCATCACTTTGTGTTCAAGCTCTGGTAAGGGGCATTGGTATGTTAACTTAGGTGTATATTCAAGGGGAAAAGTGGATTCAAACTCATTTTCATGTCTGAATAGTTTTTTTTAAGTTGCTTTGTAACTCAGAGTACTGACTTTCAAATGACAAGTCTACTCAGACTTAAATGACCTCTACTTCTTAAACCTGCTTGAGAATTTCCTCTTGTGCTCATTTACATCCCTTGGAGAAACTAATTTTTGATCCGGAAAATTGGTCCAGATTAAAAACTGAACATATCCAGCTTGTCTGTGATGTGAACAGCAACCAGCTAATACATAAGCTTTCCCAGAGGCCAGGAAACTCTGTTAGTATCCAGGTGAGAGCTTCTCTGTACTTTGTGTTCTCACAATAGAAATTAAATTGTGGGTAGGATTTTGAAATAGTTTGGCCATGCTGAGTGTCCTGAAGGGGTTCTTTGTAAATGGATGAAACTCTTCAGTATCCCCGTGCTTGTCGTTGCTAATTTTGACCATTTTTCAAAGTCATGTTGAAGACCCTCTACTAGTAGATCAGAAATGGTGAAGCAAAGATTTATAGTGATGAGTCTCCTGTTTTGGACTGTGTGGCACTAGAAACCCTGAAAATCACAGCCTGTCTGACATATAACGTGATCCCAATTTGTAGTTAAAATGATGGGTCCTTACTAGGACAGAGTAAGGATGCAGCCCTGTGGCACTTGGTGGAGACAGGAGAGCTTTTCATCTAGCATAACTAACGAGTAGAAGAATCTAAGTCAAAAGGTGTCAAGAGCAGGTATGGTGGCACCCCACGTAACCCCTTCTCTGAGCAACCAGAGTTAATTGATCAACATTTGGTTCTCTGGTTATCCCTAGGACCTCAGGCAGGACAGAGACCTAGATTGAGTGACTGTGACCCTAGGCTAAATTTTTGGACAAAGCTGTTTTTGTTTCAAAGGTAGAGCCTATTAAACCCCACCTAAGAATCAGGGAAAGCCTCATAAGGGATTTGCCCTTCCTGTCTTCGAACTCCTAGAAGCTAAGGAGCTGAAGGACTCAGGTGATCTGCCATAGCTGTTGGAAGCAGAAGAAAGGACTCCTACTATTTTCTTCAGCCATTGTAGTATGAAGCCTATATTAATTGGATATTTCCGCTCCGCATCCCCTTTTGGGAGATAACATGGATACTATAAATAATATTTGGATGATATTTTGGGGGAGGCTGTGTTGGAAGGAGTGGGGAAGTGGGACAGACAGGACTAAAGAAGGAATTTCGAGTGGTGGAGGTGGCAGCCAGGTCTAGGGAAGGAATTTTCTGTGCTTCTGACATCCAGTGATAAGACAGTGGAGAAAATGCCAGTCAGGTACTAACATCCAAGACTATGGAACCCACTGTGAACCCAAATCAGGGTTTTGAATATAGTGAGGGCTCAGTAAGTATCTAATGGATGGATGAATGAATGAATGAATGAATGGAGAATGGATTTGGTCTAAGGAGTCCTAGGCTCTTATAGTTGTTACCTTTGTGACCATGGACAAGTCACAGCCTTTCTGAACCTCAGTTTCTTCACTTCTAAAATATAAAAAAAATTATGACAATAATACTTGCATTGCTTACCTCCTAGAATTGTTGTGAGAAAGTAACTTTATACTTTGAAGCACTGTGTAAAGATGAATAATGCTACTGCCGCTGAGATTCTAGCACCCACACAGTCAGTTTGTACATTTCACTATGTGCCCTGCTAGGGAAGTTAGTAGCTCTTAACCTTGTTTGAAAAACATTTTTACCAAGGCTTCTTGAGGGACACAGGTGTTAGAGTATAACTTTCTGATTTAAAATTATTTGTCTTCTGAGAGAAGTAGGCATCGTTTTGTATCAATTCCCATTTCAGGTGCACAAATGCTGCCGGGCTCATGCTTCCAAAATGTGATTTCACAACATAATATTTCTCAAGTATTTTTATGTCTTCAAAGCAGAGATCATATAGCATTTTTTTGCAGTTGGAAGGGATCTCAAAGATCATTTAGTCCAACCCATACATGAACAAGATTCCCCTCCACAGTATACTTGAATAGGACCTAAGGTTTTACTTAAAGCTCTTATGAGCGAAAGGAAATCTTGTGGGGAATAGGGAACAAGATGGGGAACAAGTCTTTATTAGCCTACTGTGTGCTAGGTATTATGTTAAATACTTCGTAAATATTTAATTTGATAACTCATTATCTCCTAGGAAATTTTCCCACTGTTAGAGAGTTCTGATTATTTGTAGGTCTTTCCTAATGTCAAACTAAAAGTTTTTGGTTTTGTTTTGCAACTTCTGCTATACAACTCCTTGTTCTGACCTGTAGGGTCAAGCAGAGGAAATCTAATGTCTCTGCCACATGAGAGTCTTCCTCCAAATACTTCCAGGCAACTATCATGCTTCCCCTTCTTGGCCAGGCTAAACAACATACAGCCTACTTTCAAGGCTCTTTGCCATTGTTTGCTCTCCTCTGGACACCTTCCAGTTTATCAGTATCTTTCCTAAAATAAGGTACTCAGAACTGAAACTGATATTCCACATACCTCTGATTGGGGTTATTTTACCTGTCTAATCTTCCTGGATGCTACACTTCTCTTCATTCAGCCAAAAATTGCACTGATTTTCTTTACTTTCTTTGACCTCTTCTCCCCCAACCACTCTCCTAGCACTTTTCCCTTCCCCCTCTTCTTTACAGAGGATTAATTATTAATAATTAACAATATAATAATTAATAATTAACAATACACACTTTTCCCCAAAGCTTCCACCCACCCAACTAGACCCTCCTCTCCTGCCCCTATGATCATAATAGGAAATTTCTCTGAACATACATTCAAAATTGAATTTTATTTCAAAGGGTCCATTCATTTATTCTAGGCATTTTGATTTGGAGAGGGTGGAAAAACACAGAAATGAAAGATGCTCCATCAGCTTGATATGGACTTTTATTAAGTGATTTGTGAATACATTTGGGCATGGAGTATTTTCTAGACCTTCCCTTTCTTCCTTCTTTGTCTTCCCTTTTCTTCCTATCTCCATTCTCATTTCCGTTCTTTCTTACCCTGCCTATTGCTGGTGCCAGGGGCCAGAAGTCTACAATAGGAAACAATTCTTATGACCATTTGCCATGAGCTCCCTCTGGTCTCCTTTTATCTCCTATTGCTCAGATGCTGTCTATCACTCTTTTCACCTTTATCCCATCTCACAAGATGAAGTGGCCCTTAGCAAGTCCAATCCATCTACTTGTTCAAGGGATCACATTCCATCCCATCTCCTCCAAGAAATTGCCTCTTCTCTCATCCCCACTCTTTCATCTGTTCTCAGTCTCTCCCTGTCCACTGACATTCCTTTTTATCTAAAGACATGTCCTTGTCCTTCCTATACTGAAAAAAACTCTTACTTCTTCCTTCCATCCCCACTAAATATTTTCCTATATATCCTGCCCTTTGTAGCTAACCTCCCCCAAAAGGTCATCTATAAACAAGTGCCTCCACTTTCCTCTCACTCTCTTCTTAACCCCTTACCATCTGGCTCTCAGTATTATCATTCCACCAAAACTGCTGTCTCCAAAGTTACTAATGATTTCTTTGCTGCCAAATCCAATGATCTTTTCTCTGTCCTCGTTCTCCTTGACCTCTCTGCAACTTTTGACAGTGTTGATCATGTTCTCCTCCTTGATACTCTCTTCTCTATAGGTTTTCAGGATGCTACACTTCTGGTTTTCTTCCTACTTAGGTGACCCATCCTACTCTGTCTTCTTTTCTGGATCCTCTCCCAGATCATGCCCTCTAACTGTAGGTATTTCTCAGGGTTCTGTCCTGGGCCCTCTTCTCTTCTCCCTCTTATATTACTTCACTTAGTGATCTCATCAGTTCCCATAGATTTAATTACCATCTTTATGCTGATGATTCTCAAATCTAGCTATATCCCTTTGCTGACTTCCAGCCTTGCATCTCCAATTGCCTTTCAGGCACCTTGAACAGGATGTCCAGTAGACATCTCAAGCTCTACATGTCTCAAACTCATTATCTTTCCCCCTAAACCCTCCCCCTTTCCCCTGATATTGTCACCACTTTAGTGCAGGCCCTTATAACTTCATGCCTAGACTATATTGTAATAGCCTGCTGATTGGTCTTCCTCTCTCAAGTCTCTCCATACTCATCCATCCTCCATTCAGCCACCAAAGTGATTTTCCTAAAGCACAAGTCAATAAATCCATGTGACCCCCTTACTCAATAAACTTTAGTGGCTCTCTGTTGTCCTCCAGGAGCAAATAAAAAATGCTCCATTTACAGTTTAAAGCTCTTGATAACCTAGCCCTTCCTAACTTTCCAGTCTTCTTATCCCCTACTCCTAGCCTTATACCTTATACCTCTTATACATTACTCTCTGATTTAGTGACACAGACTTCCTGGCTATTCCACATACAAGACATTTCATCTCCTAGCCCTCAGCATTTTCTCTGGCAGTCCCCTATATGTGGAATGCTCTCCTTTCTCCACTCCACCTGCCCAACTCACTGGTTTCCTTTAAATTCCAACTAAAATCTCTTATATTGTAAGCATTTCACATCCATTCTTAATTCTTGTACTATGCCTCTGTTAATTATTTCCTATTTATCCTATATATAGCTTGCTTTGTATAGATTTGTTTGCATGTTGTCTCCATCATTAGACTATAAGCTCTTTGAGGGCAGGTACTGCCCTTTCCCTCTTTTTGTATCCCCAGTGCTTAACACAGTGCCTGGCACATAATAGGCACTTAATAAATCTTAGCTGATTGATTAATCTTTCCCCAACATTTTATAGGAAAGTAAAATCTGGAAAACATCAAGGGATCCTTGGGGAAAATTAATCATCAAAGGGCAACATGAAGTGTGACAAATGTTAGTGAAAGAAGGGAAGTGAGTGAAGGGAAACAGACAGAGACTCCTTCCACATCCCTTCCCAGTTCCCAGAAAGTGGTGGTAGGAAGCATTAGTATGTTTTGTTTTGTTTTGGAAGGAAGACAAGAAGAGGAATTTAGGCATTCCCCTTGCTTGAAGCTTTCATGATAGTCTAGACTGACAAAGGAAATCCATCTCTCCCTTCTCAGGAGTGTTCTTCCTTTTTCACTCACACTATCCCAAAAGACTGGCTCAGGTGATCTGTTTTGCCTAGGAAAGAAAGTGATTACTTCTACTATGTATTAGACTTCCATTTCTTCTCCTTTCTGGCAGCTTTGTGCTTCTGGCTCTCAGATGCCGCCAGGGAATCCTCTCTAATTTATTATCTTTCAAGTAATTTCATCTCGATGACTTTTTTTTTCTGGACATTCAAATTACCCCTTGACATAATATTCCAGGATATTTATGATATTTTACAGAAAAGAAAAATACAGCCTTAGTAGCCCACTTTTCCTCTTTAGATCACAAGGAGGGTAGGATACATATTCATACTTTGTAAGGAAAGAACATACTCTGCCAGTATAATAATACAGTGGAACAACAATTCATCTCTTTGGAGCATTAAAGGGAGTGTCCTAAGGTGGACTTACTTGGAGGTTCATGTCAGCATACATAAGAAGGACTAATGGACTCAACATGCAGAAGGAGATATGTGTTTGCAGACATATCCAATATATTTATTTGTTTTGCTGGATGACACATGTTTGTTACAAGGGAAGGCTTTGTTGTGGAACTGGTAGCTTAGTGGACAAGATCGATACGATGAATAAAAGAAGGAGCATCAATAAAACACTTTAAGAAATGAATGGAAGATAACAAAGTGCCCAAGAAGACACAAATAGATCAGTTTTTGTTACTACCTTTTAAATGTCACAAATGTATACTACTTTTCAAAAACTGTTTATAACAAAAGGTCAACTTCTTAAATAAGCCTCTTGTCTTTTTTGTATATTGAAGCATTTGTATTATTAAAATCACAATTAAAAAGAAAATGTAAGAAAAAAAAAAAAGAACTAACCATGTTAGAGGCAGTATAGCATACCAGATAGAGTGTTAGAGTCAGGAAGGCCTGGATTCAAATCCTATCTCGGACATAACATCTATGTGACCGTGGGCAAATCACTTAACCCTTCTGATCCTCAGTTTCCTCATCTGTAAACTGGAGATAATAATACCTTCCAGGATTGTTGCAAGGATCAAACAAGATCACATATATAAAGTGTAGGATAAATTCAGCTATAATTGTTATGCTTACATACTTGCTGTACTCCATACCTACTTTCTCTCCAGTGAAAATTCATTAACAGCTAATTTGATCGTACTAATAGATAGTCAGGGGTTGGCCAAAAGGATGGGAAGGTCCCTCCTTTTTTCAAAGTACAGAGATGAACTGGTGTCGCTGTTTGAAAATGTCATTGCTAGTGTGGTCATTGAATGGTCCAAGAGTGCAGCCCTTTCTCTTGGACAGAATGACAAACACTGCACCCAAAGGACCATTAACCAGATTCACATGTATGTATACAATGTACAGACTTTAAAAGCACTATATAGACATCAGCTATGTTATCATGGTTATTATCAACACTTACCTAGACACATTCCATGACCAGTAGAAACCCTAGTGAAAGCAGACATCCATCTGACAATTTTCATTAGGGCCTTTGAGTCTTCATCAGAGTCTCTAGTAAAAAGAAAGGGAAGGGAAGGGAAGGGGGAAGGGAAAAAGGAGAAAGGGATAGGGGGAAGGGGATAGGGGGAAAGGGGAAAGGGAAAAGGGGAAAAGGAAAAGGGAAAAGGAGAAAGCAAAGGAAAGAGAAAAAGAAAAAGAAAAGAGGAACAGGCCAGAATGGTAGAAGATAGATAACTAGAGGAATTAGCTCTAAGCAGAGGCTAGTCTAGGTAAAATGGGTAGGACCTAAAGCAGGTAGGGTGTCAGGTTTAATGTCTCTGCCTGAGGCCTTTATTGTTCTTTTTTTTTTTAATATTTATTTATTTTTAGTTTCCAACATTCATTTCCACAAGATTTTGAGTTATAATTTTTTCTCCCCATCTTCCCCCTACCCCACCTCAAAATACAAGCCTGCTAAATACCCCTTCTCCCAATCTGTTCTCTCTTATATCCTCCCCCATTACTCCCCCTAACTTTCTAGTAGGGCAAGATGGATTTCTTTTTTTTTTTT